>JAVJIF010002230.1:0-151670 GCA_038442645.1 Agave tequilana
GGTTAAGTGGTAAACTCAATAAAAACCCGACCCGTTAACCCTATAAACCCACAACCCATTTAACTTAAGTTAACGGGTTTGGGTTGTGGATCTGGACCCGACCCGTTAAGAGCCCAACCCGCATCCGAAACCCATTAAAGGTAATTTTACAAAAAAACCCCTGCTACTTTTATTATTTGCATTGAAAATATTTTATTTACATATTTACCCTTTTTGTTATGCTTTAGTATTCGGGCGATATCGGGGCATCCGGACTCCGATTTGGACGATTCTGGATCCGTTGCGATCGTGGAAAGAGAGCTACCTTCCCATGGCTAGTTTGTGAGTGTTTTTCTTTTATAAATTATATTTGATCATGTTTAGTAATCTTGATTGGTTGCCTTATCACACTCGTCGTGTTGACCAGTTAATCCCTGTAACAAGGTAAATACTGGTTAATAAATGGTACTTAGTGAAAGACTAGTATAACAATTCGTTAAACATAATCAATATCATAAGATGGTGACCTACATTACAATTAGGGATAGCTGATACTCAATTAGATATGATCACCGGTACCCGCCTCACACTAGACACCATGACTATAAGTACCCGTAATTATTACCCGAACATGCTGAGCATTGGATACTATATATATTCGGTACAACCAGATATCGTTATCACGCATTACACGATATATTGTCATTCACTGATATACGGATACACCAATACTGCTATTGCATGTTAGGGAGTTACTATTACACGGATGATAGCTACACATCTATGTTCCACTAGTAACCGGATAAGTACCGCTTTTTCCATTAGTGTTATCATCATTACACGGATACTGAAGTTCACCGTACATGATATTGGACACTGACCACTGTTATTGCATGTACATGTTGCACAGATACTATGACACGTCACACTCTCTTATTTCGTATTAATGTCCCACGATATATACATGCACCACTTCACGGATACTCGTTACACAGACAGCACTGCTACATATGCTCACCGCACAAGTGTACATACATGTGTTGTTTCTATCTTCTTGTCATATGGATCACCGTGCATATTACATGTATTATTGTTCCATGTTCCCGTATTCATGTTATATGATTGTTTCCTGTTACTGATATGGATATTCCCGTTACTGGACATGAGAGCTGTTGATACGCGATATGTGGAATCCCATATCTATTATTCCCGTTTCCCATTATATTGTTCCCGTTATATTGTTCCCGTTTCCCGTTATATTGTTCTATGCTATCAACAGAGCTCTGGTCCAGTTATCATGTTACCCGTATCATGTACTGTATGTGTTCTTGTTACAGTGTATACTTGACATATCAGATCATAAAGCTAACTTGGGTATGGGGGAGACTCGACGGTTGATTAGATCTTATCGGGTGATGTACTGGATCCATATTGTTCTCCCACTGCAGGGGACGGTAGTGCTACCTACCAATTGCTCTATGAGCTCCTGTTACTTGATTATTGTTCCCCTCTTAGCGGAGGGCCCTGGTCTCAGCAGCCAGGGGTTTGTTTAAGGCCGTGATCCCGGTATGCACGGGATACACCTACCCGATAAGAACTCCTCGACCATGGGTTTCTAATTAACATAATAAAACAGGAGACACAATAATGACGTCGGGAACACTTGTTATTTGGTCACTCTCTCGTTTGGATAATGGTACCCGTAGGCCATGTCCGGATGGGTTCGACTGGAGTGCGGGCTCCAGTATGAACTGCCAATGGTATGGGACACTGGAAGAGATTGATTATAATACCAGGTGGTACTGATTGCTACTATTGTATAAATAACATGACTTGCCTGATACATGTATTCTATTGTTTAGTTGTACATGTTCCTGTACCCGACCATTTCGCCGTTATCATGTTACCTGTATATGTTGTTACCCTACCTGTTTCATGCTATACATTCTGCGGTGGCATCCTACTCATGTACATGTATATCTGTTACTTTGCCTGGTACATGTACTCTTTCTGTGGTGGCATACTACGCATGTTCTGCATTGCATCTATTCTATTTTCATATGCCCACCTGCATGTTCATATTGCATATGCCCACCTGTATGGTCACTGCTATCACGTCACCACTAGACGACAGTATTTATGATATCAACCGGACACGCATAAAGACATGACCAGATGATAACCGGCTAGGTAGTGATGGTATTAAAAGATAACATGCTTATATCTTTCATGTTTAGATACTTCTGCTGCTACTTATATGCTTATTATATGCTTAGGATATGGTGTCACTATTACAACAGCATGTATTATCTATTATATTGTGCTTGTATTACTATAGTACATATTTTATTGCCTCCTTCATTTTACCACTCACTAGGTCGCTTTCTGACGACCCTGGGTTTGCATGCCCAGGTTGGAGATCCGAGCTACCGTATTATCAGATAGTGCCTTGGAGTCACATAGGAGATTCCTCATCGAGACTCTTTATAGGTATCTTGGTGATTTATTTCTGTTATCTCATTTATCCCTGTTTTTATATCTGTTATGATCCCTAACCCTTTCTGCAGGTATTCTTGTACTTATTTCTTGCTGGAAACCCTTGTGTATATGGTGGCTATGTCCTGTACTGAGGCTTAACGTACGCGTGAGGGTGTTTTCACCTCGCGTATGTACGTCGCCATAACGTCCCCGTACCTGCGGGATCGGGGCGTTACAACCTCTATCGGAACCACCACCCTAAGGTGATTTTTCCTTCCCTCTGTATTTTCATGCATACATGTATTCACGATGCATTGAGGATAATGCATGAGATAATGTGTGGAGCGTCTACTGACGTAGAGTTTTTAGTTTTTTTTTTGTTTTTCACTTCTTTTAGCATATTCTTAGAATCTTCCCTTTTGTATAGGATTTTTTCTTTCTTTAAAATCTTTTTGAAACAAGAGATAAAGTTTTAATCTATTTTTAAGAAAATTAGGTTGATTTTAGAAATTAAGGATGATTAGTCACGCCTAATGGTGGTCAAAACAAATAATCCTCCTAAGTTTGTGGTCTTGTTTACTCTAGTCCATAAGCCCGAGGGATATTTTCTCATCTGGTGCTCTAAGATTGTCTGATTTGATAGTCGTCGCTAAAGCCTCACTACCCGGTAAACTGAAAGCCTAAGAAAACTAAGAGAAGAAAAAGAATACACACACACACATATAAATGAATAAATGGCTTGATGGTTGGAGTTAAAATCCCAAAATTTACAATATCACAAAGTGCATATTATCTCAGTTTTGTGAAAGATCAATATTTAATCCAATTTTGAATTCTAATCTTAATTGATGATAAGATCTTGCATATAGACTAAGTTTAAGGAAGAATATTTTTGGTGAACTTATGACCTTAGATCAATTAATTTTTGCAAAAATGTTTCAAAAGCTCTTTTTATCTTTCAAAATGCATTTTCAAAAGACTAACATTTATTTTCTTTCTTTACAGATTTTGGGGTGTAATCCGCTAAAAACCCTCAAGAGACAAAACTCCTCCTCTAGGGAAACTTAGAGGTTTAACGGCTTGTTGCACACGCTCAGTGCAATCACGTCATCTGGGAAAGTGGTGAAATGACATTCTTAGTTTAGATTTTCTTTTATGCTTAGGACGAGCAAAAAATAAGTGTGGGGGTATGATTAGTCTACTATAATGCATTATTCATATCATATTTCCCGCCAATTTATAATAGATATTGTGTCTAACCTATGTTTTGGTCTCTATTGCAGATAAAAGGCAAAGTCAGAATAAGAGCCTAATTAAACTAATTTTGAGTAATTAAATCACATTTCTTGGAGACCAAGCTAGAGAGCTTTTAGAAATATATTAGATCCAGCAAATGAGGATGAATCTAAAGAAATACAGGACCAAATTATCAAAAACCAAAAATTCATAGATGCCCCTAGAAGCTTGACGGATCAACTGGAAAAAGATCAGGGACTGGATCCCTGAAATTATAGTGTTTCCTCGAGGTTGCTGAGGTACTTTTGGTGGGCCCATGCGTCGATTGGAGCGTGGCTTTGTCTCATATCTAAAGTCTGTATTTGCCAATAAATATTGCATTTAATGGTCAGAAATGAGGTTAGAGAGCTGTAGGCTAGGGTTTTCTTCTTTTTATTGTAGAGTAGTGTAGTTCTTCTTCTTTTTTCTTTATTTTATTTTGTTTTAGATCATGTATTAGGGCAGAGTTGGTTCAGGAGAGAAAGAGAGAGATTAAGTAATAGAGAGTGACAATCTATGAAAATTTCCTCCTTTCCTTCTATAGTTTCTTCTCTAATTTTTAACATGACTAGCTAACTTTTCTTTCATGACAATCTAACTACTAACTACTAATCATCTAACCCCTTGATAATTCACATGAATCTAATAGACTCTGCAAGGCCTTGCTATTGCAAGAGCTATTGATGGCTCATAATGATGGATTCTAATATCTAACTTGCTAACTGTCACGCCCCGCTTCCAAAAATACGTTGGAGTGAAAACGTGATGAGAGTCGGCGATGTTTATACGCAAGAAAAATATCTCACGTATACGCGCTAAGCCTTAATAACTCAGAACAAGCTACAAAAATCTACTAAAATGAATCATGATCACTGCAATATCACATATAAGCATCCACACATGGCAACATATGAATAAGGAATGAAATAACGACTGGTAATGATATAGAATCAAGAAAACTACAGAAACAATAGAAATAAAAAGGGAGACAAGAATACTCGAACAGGTAGAGAGAACTCCAGCTCCTCGCAATATGTACAGTCTCATCGAACACCTAAACAATTAAATGAAACATCCAATCTGGACGTGCAAATTTAGGGTCATCAGAAAGCCACACAATGAGTGTGTAAGTAAAGGGGAAGGTGCTCGTGCATATAAACAGTGTGTACATAATAATAACATGATAAACTGTAAATAAAGATAACTGAATAATAACATGGACAAGTATGTAGGTAAAAGAATACCATTAATAAAATAAACAATTGATGTCAAGATATGTAACCTAGCATATGTCGCTAGTCTGGTTGGTTATTATTAACCTAACTAATGTAGTACTTAGTTGTGTCCCATTCCACAACCGTTTTCTTACATAACAAATAAGGTTATCATCTGCCAATGTAGTGCATGTGTTTTGGAAGGGTACCGTGCATGCCTGGTACCACGGTCTAACATTTCTGGCACTGAACCAAGATGGACCACAAAGCCCTAATAGCTGGCAGACCATAGCCCTACACAAAAGAATAATTGGTGTGGTAACGTAGTTCGGGCATAGCCCTAATAACTGAGAACTAAATAACTGAATAACTAGGCAGCCAGTACTACCATGGTTCCCCATGGTGGAACCTAAACTTGGTATACCATAACTAGTCCTTCCAAAATACACGACATGCATTATCGGGCAATTGCCCCTGTTCCCCGAGTTATGGTATCTTTTATTAACAACCAATCATATAAGTTATTATTAAATAAATTAGTGACCGGATATCTCCAACAACTGATGATGTCAATAATAGCTTATAACTGAAAAACTAGTAATTGAGAACTACTATCTGAAAACTGAATAGTTATTAACTGACGTCAAATAGAGAATACTGGAGATAAAAAGTCACTAATCGCAAGTATGCACTAATCACTGATAACTGATAACTGATACTGATATCTGACTATTACTATAAGTTTGAAGTACGAGATCATCGATATCAATGAAATCACTCTCTAAATATATCTGTCTCTATAACAGAATAACTGAATAACTAAGAACCAATCTGAAGAGCAGTCCACTGATTATCCTCGAGATCAAACTAAATCAATGGTTACTGAAATCGTAACGAAATAAGGGAACATCCTCAACCAACATGAAATCTAGAAATGTCTACTTCTAATACTCAACCAACAAACTCAACCATACTCAAATAATAAATTAGGGATAAATCCAAAAAATACTCACAATCAATAATCCAAAGTCATTAGTCTCATCTAACTCTATTCAAGATCCAATGAAAAGAACACAAATCCCATATCAATCAACTCTTAACTCTAAATAAGTCAATACCAATCCAAGTATTAAGAAATTCAATCTCTTATTAAAGTAACATCATAACTAATATGTCCCTAATGTCAAAATGAATCCTCATCTAAGTTATCACCAAATGAATGAATAACAAGTCAAATAAGTACTCCATATAAAATATGAATTTTTAACCTCAATCACGAACCAATCAACTGCAAGATCAATCAATTTATATTCTAATATATATCACAAATAGGTCAATTACAATATCAAGTTCGGTTTAAGGTGTATCAATACTAGGCTAAGCCAACAGCGACGAACCACTAACACATGAAATGACGCTGATAAGCGCTCATACCAACTAAATAATAAAGTGAACGCTCACTAATGTCTCATGAAGTGACACGATTAATCATACTGGTAAAATATATCAGATGGTCACATAAAATGATACGAATAATATATAAACATCTACTGACAACAGTAAATAAGAAAATAACATATGAACAAATACTCACATGAAATGACTCGATTTTGGATCCGAATCGGCATTTGATCTTCACTGCATGAACGGGAAGGATCTCCGGATCATCTAATGGATTGGTCTTTGAATCAACTGGCATTCTGTACTCTGCGAACACGAATCCGGATCGGGTCCAGGTCTTCTGCAAACGTGACTCCGATTGAACTACTGTAACACACACACACACACACATATATACACATCATACATGTATCCACACGTGCATACGCGCACACACACGTGTAACATACATGTACATGTACACATACACGTTCGCATACATACACTGCACACAATCACACACATGTGTACATAAATATATATACAACATAGACACTCACACACACACATCCACATTAACATATGCACAAACACACAAATAACACATACATTAATATAATACACATACTCATTCACATATACTCACACATACATTAACACAGAATTACCCACACAAACACCCTAGCATTGATACACACACATCATGTACACATAATACATACATACACACACATTCCCACACAAAGAAAACCGAACACCCACACACTCTTGCATTCACACATACACAAAATAATAAACCACACATAATACATAATACAGAGAAAGTGAGAGAGATAGAGAGAGAAGGAGATTCATGGCCTGCAAGGGGTGGCGGCCTGGTGTGTTCACTGGCAGAGGTTGCGGAGGCGGAGGATGGAAGGTGACTCACCGAAGAGACGATGGTGGTCTGTCAGGTGCTTCAGGCTCTTGTGTTTCTCGACAGTTTGGCAGAGGAGAGCACAGCAGGGGCAGGCTACGGTGGAGATGGCGTAAGGAAGGGGATTCTGCCGTGTGTGGAGGAGGGGAAAAGGAGGAGAATGATGTGGGGGTCTTGGCCAGTCTTGCGCAAAGGTGCTCAGCCATGATGGAGGGGCGACTGGCTTGCTGGCGTGAAGATGGGAGTGCGTCGAGGGCTATGCAGGAGGGTGTGCGTGGCCTGGGGTATTGGCGCATTTCAGGCGTAAGTTGAATGAGTGCTGTCACAGCAGAGGGTTGCCATTGGAGGTTGGCCTGGTGTGTTGTTTAGAGGTTGAGAATGGGTTTGGGCTGCCATGGCCTGGGGGATCTGCGGGCTGGATGATGGGGTGTTGCTGTCGTGTGCTGGAGAGGTGGTTTTAGGAGCTACCGGTGAGGTGGATCCCGACATCGGAGGACAGGGAGGTGCAGTCGGCCATGGGTGAAGGCCCGGGGAGGAGAGGGCTGCCTACAGGCTGCGGGAGAGGTGCAGGGTGGCTGTGACAGGTGTGCGCCATGGATGCCCAGCCAAGGGAAGAAGAGGGGCTTGGGCTGTTATGGTCTCCGGCAGGGGTGTGCTGCTACGGCTATGGGGAGGGGTGTAGTTGGAGGCTGTGGCAGCAGGCCATGAAGGGAGGAGATGCAGATGAGGGTGTGGCCTGGTGGAGGGTTACCGCTATTAGAGAGGGGTTGTGAGGTGCCTGAGTCTCACGGTGGAAGAGTCAGGGTAGATCATGTATGGCCCAGGAATGAAGGGAGGAGGGCGGCTGTGCGGAGCTCCAGCTAGGGTGGCAGCATGGTGGCTCGGCGAGGGGGACTTATGGGGTTGGCGGCTGAGGGTGTGAAGGGTAGAGGAGGAGAAGAAAGATTATAAAGGGGATGACTAAGCGCTAGGGGATCTCACGGCGGCTAGAGTTAGAACAAGGAGATAGAATTAGGGTTTAGGATTAGGTTTAGGAGAAGATTATATTGGGTTTGGGTTTTTTAGGTAATGGGTTATAGGAGTTTGGGTTTGGATTATAGGCTACGGGTAATTGGGTTTAGGCTTGAGCTAATGGGTTAATGGGTATAGGATAATGAATGAAAGAGAGAAATAATAATAACAACACAACACTAACCATAACACAATGATAAATAAAAATAATTAACCATATAATAATAGTAATAAATAATATTAAAATGCTAAGAACAATACACAAGTAATAATAATAGTCAACAACAATAATACCAATACATAATAATAATAATTTTAGTAACAGTAATAGTTAACAATAATTATGGTAATAATTATCAATGATAATGATAATAATAATAAAGTAATAATAATAACTTAATAATAGCATTTATTCATAACAAAAAAAATAATAAACACCAAAAATAATAATTAACAATAACTATAATAATAACAAAAACAATAATATTAATAATAATGAAAACATTAATAATAATGATAATAAATAACAATCATAATGAAATCATAATAGTAACAACCCCTACTAATAATAACAAACAATAATAATAGCAATAGTAATAATACTAATAATAATTACAGCCAAATTAACATCTAATATTTCAAAATAATTAGTACATTCATATTAATAATAATCAGAAGAAGAAGAAGGCTTAAATTAAGTTAATAATAATAATAGAATAATAGGTAAATCCAAAAAATGCAATATTATTAATTAGGGATATTACATTCTACCCACCTTAAGAAAATTTCATCCTCGAAATTTCAATAAAGTAAGGAATAGTAAAAAGATCAAAATCAAGGGAGAATATATCAATTCCACATCGCTTCTCAGCGCATCATGAATCCACCACACTTCCACTGCGCTACTCTGGCTTCTGCTACCGGCTTCAAAATAGAGTAACCAGACTGAAGATAAAATCAGAAAAAAAGAATCGGCATGAAGAATAAGAATCAAGATAGAACCCAGATTACTCTAGAAGAAAAGTTGAATCAGGGTTGTCAAAAAATGAAATGAATTTCCAAAGGGAGGAGGATCAATTTCCAAGTGGACTTAATATCATTGTATGGATAGTATTTGTTTACTGCAGTGTAACTATAGCTCGTTTCAAGTTAACGGTAAGAACTAGGTCTTCTTACAAAAAGCGAAAGTTAAAAGTCAACATCGCAAGTCGAAAACTTAGGCTCTGATATCAAGAACACCTTGTCATGCCCCTGGTTTCAAAATATGTTGGAGCGGAGATGCGACGAGAGTCGGCGATGCTTATACGCAAGGAAAATACCTCATGTACACGCGCTAAGCCTTATGTAACCAGAACTAGCTACAAAAATCTACTAAAATGAATCATGATCACTGTAATATCACATATAAGTATCCACACATAATAACACATGAATAAGGAATGGAATAACGACTGGTAATGATATAGAATTAAGGAAAGTATGAAAACATAGGAATAAAAGGAAGACAAGAATACCAGAATAGGTAGAGAGAAACTCCAGCTCCTCGCAACATGTAGGGTCTCATCGAGCACCTGAACAATTAAATGAAACATCCAATCTGGACGTGCAAATGCAGGGTCATCAGAAAGCGGCCAATAAATGTGTAAGAAAAGGGGAAGGTGCTCGTGCATATAAACACTGTGCACATAATAATAACAAGATAAACTGTAAATAAAAGATAACTGAAAAATAACATGGACAAGTCTGTAGGTAAAAAATATCACTGATAAAACAAACAACTGATGTCAAGATATGTAACCTAGCATATGTCACTGGTCTGGTAGGTTATTATTAACCTAACTAATGTAGTACTTAGTTGTGTCCCATACCACAGTCGTTTTCCACATAATAAACAAGGTTATCATTATTGTAACTGCCTGCCAATGTAGTGCATGTGCTTTGGAAGGGTATCGTGCATGCCCGGTACCATGATCCAACATTCCTGACACTGAACCAGGATGGACCGTAAGGCCCTAATAATTGAATACCACAGCCCCACACAAAAAAATAACTGGTGTGGCACTGTAATCCGGGCATAGCCCTAATAACTGAGAACAGAATAACTAGAAAGCCAGTACTACCTTAGTTCTTCATGATGAAACCTAAACTTAGTATACCATAACTAGTTTTTACAAAATACACGACATGTATTATCAGGAAATTACCCCTGTTTCTTGGGTTATGTTATTTTTTATTAAAGTAATGATATAAGTTATTATTAAAATGAATTAGTGACTGAATATCTCCAACAACTGACGATGTCAATGATAGCTGATAACTGCATAACTAGTAACTGAGAACTACTATCTGACAACTGAATATCTATTAACTGACATGGATGGAGAATACTGGAGATATGGAGTCAGTAATCACAAGTCTGCACTAATCACTGATAACTGATACAAATATTTGACAACTACTATAAAGTTTGAAGTACGAGAACACCGATATCAATGAAATCACTCTCACAATATATCTGTCTCTATAATAGAATAACTGAAAAACTAAGAACCAATCTGAAGAGCAGTCCTCTGATTATCCTCGAGATCAAACTAAATCAATGGTTACTGAATCATAATGAAAAAGGGAACATCCTCAACCAACATGAATCTAGAAATGTCTACTTCTGATACTCAACCAACAAACTCAATCAGGGATAAATCTAGAAAATACTCTCAATCAATAATCCAAAAGTCATTAGTCTCATCTGAACTCTATTTACAATGAAAAGAACACAAATCTCATATCAATCAACTGTAACTCAAAATAAGTCAATACCAATCCAAGCATTAAGAAATCACAATCTCTTATTAAAGTAACATCATAGCTAATGCGACCCCAATATCCAAATGAATCCTCATCTAAGTTATCACCAAATGAATGAATAACTGTTGGCCCAAAGGCCCATCACTCTAGTTTTGATGATGATCAACTCATGTAGTTATGTTTACTAATGATCTTGTGTTTAATTAGTGACAGATTCATGATCAAGATCTTAGTTGGTGCATAGCTTCAACAAAGGATTTAAAGACAAGTTTTGGAGCTAGCACGGTGTTTGGACCAAGTCAAGAAGGTTTCAAGTGAAGACTTCAAGAAGATGAAGACTTGAGCCTAGGTTGTTTTTAGAAGATTTTGTTTTTAGATAAAATGTAAATGATAGAGTAGTTGGTGGATTGCTCAAGTACATATACACACACACACTCTTGATAGTTTTGTTTTTACAAAAGATTTTCTATTTTAGAAAATACATGTTTTGTTTTTGGTATTCAATGTTTACATGTTTTATCCAAAACCATGTTTAGTGCTTAATGTCAAAAATATAGATATTTCACCTTGTTTGTGTAGTGGATCATATCCATACACACTATGCTTTAATAGAGTTTAAATATCTTGTTTTTGTATAT
Organism: Agave tequilana; assembly: GCA_038442645.1. Lineage (NCBI taxonomy): Eukaryota > Viridiplantae > Streptophyta > Magnoliopsida > Asparagales > Asparagaceae > Agave > Agave tequilana. The sequence goes on from JAVJIF010002230.1 coordinate 11,697, forward strand.
GGAGAAGTTTTGGAAAAACAAGTTTTGGAAAACAAGTTTTGGAAAAATATTGTTTTTCATTAGAGCCAATATTTCAAAGTTACAAAAATAGTCCAAATCTTTTATAACATGCCTTGATCTTGTGCAAGCATGTTTGTTTATCTAAGTGTATTGGTAAAACTATTTTTGTAGATTTTCTGTAATTTTATGGGATTTTATTAGAGCCAAAAAGACCAAGTTTTAATCCCTTATCAGATTTCTGTTTCAAGCTTCAGCCAGTCGACTAGTCGACCGACCAAGTCGACTGGGGCTGAAGTCGGTCGACCGGCTCGGTCGACCGACGTGCACAGACGTGCACGCCTTGACCTGGCAGGTGGCCGGTCGACCGACCCGGTCGACCGGGCGGTCGACCGGACAGAGAGTCTGCTCTCTGTATCTGGCCTCGGTCGACCGACCGGTTGACTGATGGCACAACGGTCTGTAATATGACCGTTGGCCGGTCGACCGGGCGGTCGACCGACAGGCCTGACAGACCCCAACGGCTAGTTTTTCTAGCCCTATAAATTTGGGGGTTTGGGCATTGTTTTTGCCTAAGATTTCTAGTGGACTTTGAGCCAGTTTTTCCCACTTCATTAAAAGAGTTTTCTCCACTAAATTGAGTGCTAATACTTTCAATCAAAAGGGGAGTTTATCAAGAGTGTTTAAAAGAGATTTTCTTGAGTTTTCCTCCACCATCTCTTTCCTTGTTTTCTCACACAACACTTGAGCTATCCATTGCTATATCTACCTATAGGAGTTTGTTGTGAGAGGATTTTAGGTGATCAAGAGTTGTGATCACCAAAGTTCATCTTTGTTTCTTTGAAGAGGCGAACGTGTGTGTTCGCGATTGTTTCGGGTCCTAGTGAGGACTCGGTGTTTCGAGTTCGGGTGCGAACTTGTTGTTTGAGGTGCGGCCTCGCGAGCCGGTGGGCTTGCGGTGTGTACGGGACTAGAGAGTCCGAGGGTTTGTAGGTGTTGCGGCACCGAGGAGTGATCCATTGGGATCAAGCATAGTGGAAATCCTTCGTGTGTCGAAGGCGGGGATGTAGAGCAAGTGTGCTCGAACCTCGAAACAAATCCCTTGTGTTTGCGATTGCTCACTCACTCTCTCTATCTCTTGTTTATATCTTGCATGCTTCTATTGTGTTTATCTTTACATGCATGATATACTTGTGTGCTTAATTGTTATACTTGCTAGGGTTTGTTGCTAACACTTGTATTCAACCAAGAGAGCCAACGCGGCACCTAACCCTTATCTAGGGAATCTAGAGGAGTTAGTCCAGAGCCCTTCACGGGGAATTCGGCTACACTTTTGTGTTATACGTGGTGTTTAGTGTAATAGTTTTAATTAGGTCATAATTGTTTTTAATTCCGCATTATTTGGCATTAAGTGACCATTAGATTAGCCATCACCTATTCACCCCCCCTCTAGGTGAACTTACAATTGGTATCAGAGCCAAGTGCTCTTGATTTGGGTCTTACAACCTAGAGTTAAAGATCCTCATTTTAGGCTAATCACATATTTTGTACACACACCATGGACTTCATGTCACCACCTATGTTTGACATTCTTAACATCCAAATTTGGAAGGTTAAGATGTCCTTGTACCTCAAAGCCCTAGGCATCCATGTTTATCTTGCTTCCACTAATGATTCATATGTTAATAATAGCAAGAATATTGAGGCTAATGCAAAAGCCCTTCATGCTTTAAAGTCAACCCTAAATGATGATTATTTATCTAGGGTTTCTAACATTGACTCGGCTTTTGTAGCTTGGAACATCATCACCTCCCTCGGCGAAAAAGATCTATATTATGCGGGGAGTGATTCGGACGTTGGAAGCGACACCTCCAACGCGTGCTATATGGTCCAAGGGATAACCCCCTTGAGGTAACTACCGAATCCGAGGTAGAAGATGATAACATGTCATATGATGAGCTTACTTCATTTTGTCTACAATTACTTGAAAAATATGACATGATTAAAAAGGAAAATAAGAAAATGAAAAAGAATTTTGGTTGCATGCAAAAAGAAAATGATTCTTTTAAAAATAAGATTGCATGTTTAGAAAAAGAGAATGAAGATTTGAAAAATGAAAATGTTTCCTTGTTTTCCAAATTGAGTGATCTTTGTGAAGGAAACACTATTTTGAAAGATAAAATCATTTTGGTGGAAAAATAAAAGGAAATTGTTTTTCAAGAAATTCTTGTTTGAAAAGAAAAATTATTTCAAAAGAAAAGGAACAAGAAAATGTTTTAAAAGGAAAAAGAAAAATGATTCTATATCTCACTTTTCTCTACATGCCACCATTGAAGATAGTGAGATAGAACTTTTGAAAAATAAAATTAATAGTTTGAGCTCTACTTTGAGCACATGTGCATTCAACCACACTAGATTGGAGTCTATGTTTTCAAAGAAACAAACTCCACATATTCATGCACATCCACATCATGCATATGCTTATGTTGCACGTCATGATCACACCCACACACAGAAGCATTCTAAGGTGTACAAGTGTACACATTGTGGCCGCAAAGGCCATTTAGCAAAGTTTTGTTTTGATAAGATGCATCATATAAATTTTGCTAATAAAAATTTTTGGGTTCCTTACAAAGCTAACCCTAAAGGACCCAAAAGAAAATGGGTACCAAAGTCCTCACCTTGTGTATTTGATGTAGGTGAGGGCTCTCACAAGACGTGAGAGATTTGGTGCCTTGGTGGTGGTTGCACGTGGACTTGAAGGACATATAATTGATGCACCGCTATCAAGGAGTTTTGGTGGAAAGGCCACCATGTTTGGAGATTTGGAATAGTTCATTGGTTTGGTAACTATTTCTAAACTCCTTATTTATTTACATGCTTGTTCATATGTCATATTTTAGCATGTTCATGTTTTAGTTTTTGAGCTTCATGTGGTAAATACTAGTTTAAATGTAGTTTTTATCAAAACTTGTATTTATACATGTACAAATAGTGAGAACATTTGATTCATATATGTTTGCACTTCATGCTCATTTGTACCCACTATATGCACATATATAGGCTAGTTTTGATGATTATCTCATTTATACTTGTTTTGCCTATTTTCGTGTTTTTACTTCATGTATATGTAATTTTTATTCAAATCTAATAAATATACATGTATATCCTTTTTGAGTCTCTTGCCTTCATGCAAATACTATTAATAGACTCTTTTATGTTTGGGATATGTATGCATATTGTTAGATTTAGATAAATCATACATATACCTAGAAGTGTATTATTTTTTAAGGAAAAATAAATTTTCATGTTTTGTTTGATAAAATGTTATTCATGTTTGATTTGAGCCTTAATGACTATTTTCATGAAAATGCTATATACATAATTCTTGTACACTCATACTTCATTTGTTTTGTCATGACTTTGATTCATGAACACTTTTATGAGCTTAATTGATTTTGAGTGTCATCTCTTGTGTATTTGGTATGATTCATGAAATACATATGTTTTGGTTTCTTGTTTTGAAGGATCTTTAACTAGTTTTTCAAAATTAATTTAACTAGTTATTTATTCTTCAATGTTTATGAGATATACACATGATCCTATTATTGTTTCAATTGGTATCATGAATCGTTTCAATTGGTATCAATTTGACTCTATTTTTTTGTATATACTCATTTTTGTTTTCTTTTATATGTATGTATCAACTTCATTTGGTATACTCATTTTTCATACATATATACGATTTTCATGTGCTTAACTTACAATTAGTTCACATTTTTAAAGCACAAAGTTTATGATGAAAAATAAAAATATTTGATCATTATGTTTACTATTGGTATCAATATGTTTCAATTTCATATTTGTTAAATTTCAATTGGTATCAATATGATTTACAATAATGATTATTTTCAATTTGGTATCTTAAAATTTGATTGTTTTACAAGAGCTCTGATACCTTTAAAAATTTTGTTTAAGAAAAATTAAAAATGTTTTGATGTGTATTTCCTATATGCAAGGAGAGCTTAACATCTCTTCTACATATAGATTCATGTTGAGTGTATCTTATATTGAGGAGCTTGACAACTCTTCTTTATGTGATACACGTGTGTAGGGGGAGCTTCACATCTCCTCTTATGCATTGCATATTATGCGTTATGTGAATTAGGGCTTGTCATCCCTCTTTCATGTAATGTATATGTGGAGGAAAGTTAACTTAGCGTCTTCCTCTTCATGAATGTATATCGCATATAAACTTTTATTGACTTATTTGTTTGCACCCCTTATTGATCTCTTTGTTTATAACAAAAAGGGGGAGAAAAATTTTGTTTTTACTTTAACCCTTTGTTGATGATTGACAAAAAGGGGGAGAAGAATTTGAGATTTATATGCATGTTTTTAGAAAAAGGATTGTTTATGCATTTTTGCAAATAGGAGAAAAAGAATTTGATTTGTTTTATGCTTGTTAGCATGTTTATCTCCATATATTTGCATACATGTTTATGAGCATACATTGCATATTTATTGTTTATTTATTATGCATGAGTTAAGGGGGAGCTTCTTTGAAACTTTACTTTAATCCATGCATATATAACTTCATGAGTTTTATCATCATCAAAAAGGGGGAGATTGTTGGCCCAAAGGCCCATCACTCTAGTTTTGATGATGATCAACTCATGTAGTTATGTTTACTAATGATCTTGTGTTTAATTAGTGACAGATTCATGATCAAGATCTTAGTTGGTGCATAGCTTCAACAAAGGATTTAAAGTCAAGTTTTGGAGCTAGCACGGTGTTTGGACCAAGTCAAGAAGGTTTCAAGTGAAGACTTCAAGAAGATGAAGACTTGAGTCTAGGTTTGTTTTTAGAAGATTTTGTTTTTAGATAAAATATAAAGGATAGAGTAGTTGGTGGATTGCTCAAGTACATATACACACACACACACTCTTGATAGTTTTGTTTTTACAAAAGATTTTCTATTTTAGAAAATACATGTTTTGTTTTTGGTATTCAATGTTTACATGTTTTAACCAAAACCATGTTTAGTGCTTAATGTCAAAAACATAGATATTTCACCTTGTTTGTGTAGTGGATCATATCCATACACACTATGCTTTAATAGAGTTTAAATATCTTGTTTTTGGGAGAAGTTTTGGAAAAACAAGTTTTGGAAAACAAGTTTTGGAAAATACTGTTTTTCATTAGAGCCAATATTTCAAAGTTACAAAAATAGTCCAAATCTTTTATAACATGCCTTGATCTTATGCAAGCATGTTTGTTTATCTAAGTGTATTGGTAAAACTATTTTTGTAGATTTTCTGTAATTTTATGGGATTTTATTAGAGCCAAAAAGACCAAGTTTTAATCCCTTATCAGATTTCTGTTTCAGGCTTCAGCCAGTCGACTAGTCGACCGACCAAGTCGATTGGGGCTGAAGTCGGTCGACCGGCTCGGTCAACCGACGTGCACAGACGTGCACGCCTTGACCTGGCAGGTGGACGGTCGACCGACCCGATCGACCGTCCAGAGAGCTCTGCTCTCTGGAAAGGCCCCGGTCGACCGGGCGGTCGACCGAACAGAGAGTCTGCTCTCTGTATCTGGCCTCGGTCGACCGACCGGTCGACCGATGGCACAACGGTCTGTAATATTACCGTTGGCCGGTCGACCGGGCGGTCGACCGACAGGCTTGACAGACCCCAACGGCTAGTTTTTCTAGCCCTATAAATTTGGGGGTTTGGGCATTGTTTTTGCCTAAGATTTCTAGTGGACTTTGAGCCAGTTTTTCCCACTTCATTAAAAGAGTTTTCTCCACTAAATTGAGTGATAATACTTTCAATCAAAAGGGGAGTTTATCAAGAGTGTTTAAAAGAGATTTTCTTGAGTTTTCCTCCACCATCTCTTTCCTTGTTTTCTCACACAACACTTGAGCTATCCATTGCTATATCTACCTATAGGAGTTTGTTGTGAGAGGATTTTAGGTGATCAAGAGTTGTGATCACCAAAGTTCATCTTTGTTTCTTTGAAGAGGCGGACGTGTGTGTTCACGATTGTTTCGGGTCCTAGTGAGGACTCGGTGTTTCGAGTTCGGGTGCGAACTTGTTGTTTGAGGTGCGGCCTCGGCGAGCCGGTGGGCTTGTGGTGTGTACGGGACTAGAGAGTCCGAGGGTTTGTAGGTGTTGCGGCACCGAGGAGTGATCCATTGGGATCAAGCATAGTGGAAATCCTTCGTGTGTCGAAGGCGGGGATGTAGAGCAAGTGTGCTCGAACCTCGAAACAAATCCCTTGTGTTTGCGATTGCTCACTCTCTCTCTCTCTATCTCTTGTTTATATCTTGCATGCTTCTATTGTGTTTATCTTTACATGCATGATATACTTGTGTGCTTAATTGTTATACTTGCTAGGGTTTGTTGCTAACACTTGTATTCAACCAAGAGAGCCAACGCGGCACCTCAACCCTTATCTAGGGGAATCTAGAGGAGTTAGTCCAGAGCCCTTCACGGGGAATTCGGCTACACTCTTGTGTTATACGTGGTGTTTAGTGTAATAGTTTTAATTAGGTCATAATTGTTTTTAATTCCGCATTATTTGGCATTAAGTGACCATTAGATTAGCCATCACCTATTCACCCCCCCTCTAGGTGAACTTACAATAACAAGTCTGATACGTACTACACATAAAATATGAATCTTTAATCTCAATCACGAACCAATCAACCTGAAGATCAATCAATTTATATTATAAAATTTATCACAACTTGGTCTATTACAAGATCAAGTCCAGTTTAAGGTATATAAATACTAGGTCTAAGCCAACAGTGACAAACTACTAATATATGAAATGACGCTGAAAAATGCTTGGATCAACTAAATAAATAAGGTGAATGCTCATTGATATCTCATGAAGTGATACGGGTAATCATACTAGAAAAATATATCAGATGGTCACATGAAATGATACGAATAACATATAAATACTTACTGACAACAGTAAATAAGAAAATAACATAAGAACAAACACTCAAATAAAATGACGCGATTTTGGATCTGAATCACCATCTGGTCTTCATTGCACGAACCGGTATGGATTCCGGATCATCTCATGCATCGGTCTTCAATTCAGCTGGCGTATCGGCACTCTATGAACGCGAATCTGGATCGGGTCTGGGTCTTCTGCAAATGCGACTCCGATTAAACCACTGTAACACATAGATATATATACACACTTATACATGTATCCACACGTGCATACACACACACACGTGTACACCCATATACATATACATGTTCACGTACACATTCACATACATACACTGCACACAATCACACACACATGTACATAAATATATATTAATGAATAGACCCACACACACACATCCACATTAACATACACACAAACACACAAATAAGACACACATTAATATAAAACATATACTCATCCATTACACACTCACGCTTACATTAACATACAAATACCCACACAAACACCCATGCATTGATACACACACATCATGCACACATAATACATACATACACACTCCCACCTAAAGAAAAATTAACACCCACACACTCTTGAATTCACACATACACAAAATAATAAACACACACAAATAATAAACATACGCAAATAATACATAATATAGAGAAAGTGAGAGAGATAGAGAGAGAAAAAACTTATGGCCTACAAGGGGTGGCGGCCTGGTGTGTTCGCCGGCGGAGGCCGCGGATGCGGAGGAAGGTATGTGACTCGCCGGAGAGACAATGGTGGTCCAGCGGGTGCTCCGGGCTCTCATGTGGCTCAATGACACTGCAGAGGAGAGCAAGACCAGAGGCAGGCTATGGTGGAGATGGCATGAGGAAGGGGGTGCTACCGTGTGTGGAGGAGGGAAGAAGGAGGAGAAGGAGGTAGGGGTCTCGGCCAGTGGCTTGCGCAAAGGTGCTCAGCCAGGATGGAGGGGCAGTTGGCTTGCAGGTGTGAAGTTGGGAGTGCGCCGAAGGATGTAAAGGAGGGTGCATGTGGCCTGGGGGCATTGGCGCAGATCCGGCGTAGGTTGAAAAAGTGCTATCACGGTAGAGGGTTGTCGTGGGGGTTGGTCTGGTGTACTGTTGGAGGTGAAGGAGGGGTTTGGGCTGCCATGGCTCAGGGAATCTACAGACTGGATGATGGGTGTTGCTGTAGTGTGCTGGAGAGGTGGTTTGTAGGGCTGCCGACGAGGTGGATCCCGACGTTGGAGGGGAGAGAGGTGTAGTCGACAATGGGTGAAGGCCAAGGGAGGGGAGGGCGGCCTGCAGGCTGCAAGAGAGGTGCAATGTGGCTGTGAGTGGTGTGCATCATGGATGCTTGGCCAAGGGAAGAAGAAGAGCTTGGGCTGCTGTGGCCTCTGGCAGAGGAGTATGTTACCACGGCTATGGGAGGGGTACAGTTAGAAGCTGCGGCAGCAGACCATGGAGGGAGATGTGGATGAGGGTGCGGCCTGGTAGAGGGTTGCCGCTATTGGAGAGGGGGGCGTGAGGTGCTCAGGTCTCACGGTGGAAGAGTCTGAAGGTAGATCGGGTACTGCGGAGGAATGTGCGGAGCTCCGACTAGGGTGGCGGTATGGCGGCTCGGCCAAGGAGGAGGGGATCCCATGGGGTTGGCGACTGAGGGTGTGAAGGGTGAAGGAGGAGAAGAAAGATTATGAAGGGGACGACTAAGCGCAGAGGGACCTTACGGCGGCTGGAGATGGAACAAGGAGATAGAATTAGGGTTTAGGAATAGGTTTAGGAGAAGAGTATTATAGGGTTATATTGGGTTTGGGTTTGTGCGATTTCAGGTAACGGGTTATAGGAGTTTGGGCTTGGATTATAGGCTATGGGTAATTGGTTTAGGCTTGAACTGATGGGTTAATGGGTATAAGATAATGAAAGAAAGAGAGAAATAATAATACCAACACAACACTAACCATAACAATAATGATAAATAATAATTAACCATATAATAATAGTAATAAATAATATTAAAATGCTAATAACAATATACTAGTAATAATAATAGTCAACAACAATAATACCAATACATAATAATAATATTAATAAGAGTAATAGTTAACAATAATTATGGTAATGATTATCAATGACAATGATAATAATAATAAGACTAATAATAATAAAAATAATAATAGTATTTAATCATAAAAAAATAATAATAAACACCAATAATAATTAAAATAACTATAATCGTAACAAAAACAACAATATTAATAATAATTAATAACATTAATAATAATGATAATAAATGACAATCATAACAAAATAATAATAGTAACAACCCCTACTAATAATAACAGACATAATAATAGTATTAGTAATAATACTAATAATAAATAAAGTCAAATTAATATCTAATATTTCAAATAATTAGTATGTTTAATATTAATAATAATCAGAAGAAGAAGAAGGCTTAAATTAAGTTAATCAATTATAATAGAATAATAGGTAAATCCAGATAAATACAGTATTATTAACTATGGTTATTACACTAACAAGCTAACACTCTTATTTCATGCATGCTTCTAAAGGTTTTGATAATTTAATGTTTACATTAGCTTGCCATTGATGCAAGTTTGAATGTATAGACCACCTCATATGCCATGTTTTGAAACATCTCTTGAAGAAGCCAAGGATTAGTGATGGCCAAGGATCCATGTGAGACAACTATCACTAAGAAGTTAGCATGATTAATGGAGTACTTAGTAGTTAGTAGCCATGAGCTTTTCTTCTCTTTTACTTTGTTTTAAAAACTAATTTCAAAACCACTTTATCAATTTTCTATTGTTGTTTTAATTATCTTCTTAGTTCACCATTGTTTTCATCTTCTTCACCACAAGTTCTTATCTTTTCATTTTCCAAATCCATTTCTAATTCACTTCACAAGTTTTCTGCTTCACTTCTTTCTTGTTTTACTTCGTCACTACTTTTTTGTTATTCTTTCACCGATTCCAAAACCACTTCTTGGTCGTTTTCACTTCGTCATTTTCATCGCCTTCTCCACATATCAATACTAACTTTCTTTTCCTTTTCTTTTCTCTTTCTTTAACAAAGAAGAACTGTTAATAATCGATATGAGCGAACTGTGAATGCATATATCGCTTTTTATCCCTGTGGATTCGACCCGTATAGCCTATATGCTATAACGGAAGTATCGAGGATGCCAAAACACACATACTTTCACTGATTTTCTCAAACACATTTTTATGCAGGGTTATTCCCCAATCAGCATACACACCGTGCTCACTTGTATGCTAAAGTGTACAAATGTACACATTGCAGCCAAAAAGTCCATTTCACAAAATTTTGTTATGATAGAATGAATACTATAAATAGACATGTTTGGGTTCACTAAACTAATCATATAGGACCCAAGAAGATATGGGTGCAAAGTCTACATTTAAATTTATTGATGTTGGTCCGTAGCAAGACCACGCGACATAATGAGCGATGGTACTTGATAGCGGTTGCTCGAGGCACATGACATGAAACGTCAATAATTTTGCCACCTTATCAAGAACGTTTGAAGGTGGCTCCATTACCTTTAGAGATGATTCAACCTGAAAAATTATTGGTTTTGATAATATTAAAATCGATACATCTCCTCTAATAGAAAATGTAACTTTAATTGAAGGTCTCAAACATAATTTATTAAGCATTAGTTAACTTTGTGACAAAGGCTTAAGAGTTATATTTGATTCTATTTGTTATAATATAATTGATAAAAGTGATGCATGTTTATTAACTAGTTATAGGGAGAATAATGTTTATATAATTGATATGCTAAATCTAGATAGTAATATAACATGTTTAACTACCATAAATGTAGAACCTTGGTTATGACACTAGAGATTAGGTCATGTTTCTTTTGACCATCTATCTCGTATCGGGTTTAAGAATGTAAATAAATGTATTCTTAAGTTGAAATTTGAAAAGATTCATGTTTGGCATACTTTCCAATTTAGAAAGAAAACAAAAACCTTTTTCAAATCAATTAAGGATATCGTGACCACTCGTCCTTTAGGATTGATACACATGGACTTACCCGGTCCCACCAAAACCAAGAATTTAGAAGGAACATGATGTGTGTGTATGTGTGCTTGATGATGACTTTTAAAGGTATACATTGGTTTTATTTCTAGAACATAAAGATGATGCTTTTTCATATTTCAACATGTTTTGCAAAAAAAAAAATTGAAAAGAGAAAAAGGTTCATTTGTTGTTCGTGTTCGTAGTGATAGAGGTGGTGAATTCATAAACCACTATTTCATTACATATTGTAAAGAACATGGAATTAAATGTGAGTTTTCTTGCCCTAAAACTCCATAACAAAATGAAGTTATTGAAAGAAAAAATAGAACATTACATGGAATGACACAAACCATGGTTAATGAGTATGCTCTTTCATAATATTTGTACTTGAAAAATGTGTGAAGAATGTGTTCGAGATCAATATGATGGGCGAGCTCAACTATTTTCTTCAACTACAATTAAGCAAAGAAGTTACAAAATCTTTCTTAGTCAAGCAAAGTACATAAAGAAGTTGATCAAGAAGTTCTAACTTGAAAACGCCAAGATAAGTAAAACTTCTATGGCTACTACTGCTAAGGTTGATAAAGATAAGAATGGTAAAAGTGTTGATATTAAATTATATAGAAGCCTGATAGGAAGTTTATTATATTTGACTGCTAGTAGATCTGACATCCAATTTAGTGTATGTTTATGTGCTAGTTTTCAATCTTGTCTCAAAAAGTTACACCTAAGTGCGGTAAAGCATATTTTATTAAATACCTTAAGGGAACAATTAAAATGTATTTGTGGTATCTGATAACCGATCACTTTGAAACTACTAGTTATTTGGATGCTGACTACGTAGGTTGTAGATTGACCGAAAGAGTACCAATAGGTCTTATCAATTTCTAGGAAATTGTCTCATTTCGTGGTCCTATAAAAAGCAAAACTCAGTTTCTCTCTTAATTGCCCGGTAGAGTGTATTGCAGCTGGAGCTTTTTATGCACAAGTTCTCTAGATGAAACATAATCTCCAGGATTATGATTTGCAATTTGAACACATCAAAATTTTCTATGACAACACAGCACGATATACATCACAATGAATGCAAATTAACATAGTAAAACCAAGCACATAGAGATTATATATCATTTTCCTGAAGATCATTATGAAAAAAGTGATATTATTATTGATTATATGACGACTGATATGTAACTTGCCGATTTTTTACGAAATTACTTGTTTTAACATATTTTCATTTATTTCTGGTGAATTAAATCTTTACATATTAGATAACTATTTTTCGTGCATGGTTAATATCTTATTCAGTGTTAATTTAGTAAATAAAAATAGTTTTTCTTGAATTTATGGTCTATATGATTGGTTTTTGACAGTAAATAATTACACATTTTTTAATTATAGTTTTTCTTAAAAATCATTTTTTTTACTCAGAATCAGAGTTTCTGATCTCTGAAAGTCGAAAACTATACCAGGACTTTTGACAGATGGCTATCGAAACTACTTTCGACAGCTAGTATAAAACTGTGTGGGATTGGTCTTTTACTAAAACTGTCGAAACCTATCATCTATTCTTCATTTTTCTCTCTCCGTCGTCGCCTTGCTCTTGCCTCTCTCCTCTTCCCAACTCAAAATTTCTTCACTTGTCGCTCGAATCTACAAATTTCATCTAGTTTTTATCGAGGTTTTGACTTAGATCCGCATCAAAACTAAAGTTTTTTGGCTGATTTTTCTTTGGATTTTCAATCCAAAACCCTAGCTTCTAAATTTTGGTTATTCTCTCACTTTTACTCTTTTGTTTCAATCTAAATCTTTGTTTTCTAGCTACTCCTATTTGATTCACTATGGTTCGTGGGAAAAAAGATCGGATTGAAGGTGGATCTTCTTGAAACCCTTCATCTCCCACTCCTCCCTCTTCTTTTAAAAGAAAAGGAACTATTCATAGAAAACTTTGAAAATCTTATAATTCAATTCCTGTTTTTGTGAGTAATGAAGCTAGAATGAACTTTGATTCTATCTTCTTTAAGAAGAAAATTTTTCGGGTCGTAAAATTATCTTTCATAACTTGGCTAAATATAATCTGGATTCTGTCTCCTATGATCTTAAATGGAATAACTTCTTGGAAATCCATTAGAGTTATTATCCTGAGCTTATCAAGTTGTTCTATGCAAACTTGAGTAAAGACAGTATTTCTCTTCAGTCAGGTAAAAGATATGTTGGAACTTACAATTTGATAATAATATTTGATGATAACAAATGTGATGTAAGTACATTGGAGCTTAATCTACAGAGCTAGTACTGAGTTCTGGTAGCTCAAGTTTATTCAAGGATATTGACTATTTTTGTATATTTTTAGAAATTTATTAAAAGCCTTGATCACACACACAAAATAGTCTTATAGTCGACTAACCCCTTTCTATAGTCGACTAACATATCTTTTAGTCAACTTATAATAGTCTATAGTTAAATAAGTGTCTTCACAGAAAAAATATGTTCTCTGTTTGTTGATTGTAAGCAACATTAGTCGACTAACCCCTTTTATATAGTCGACTAATTTTAGTTTCTAGAGACCTATCAATCTGTGTCAGATACATATAGTCGACTTGATCTTTAGGCTAGTCGACTAACCCAGGCAAAACTTCTTATAGTAGTCGACTACTCTCATATCCTAGTCGACTAACTACAGTTTCTGACTGTTATTCAGTTTTGATTTTCTGGTGTTTTCTCCAACGTTTTGATTTTCAAATTTGAGTTGATAACTTCCCTAACTGACCATTGATTTCACCTATAAATAGGATGTTGTCCTTGGATGTAATTACCAATTAAAATCATAAGTTTCTGTCCAAAACTCTGTTGAAAATTCTATTTTTCAGAAAACTAGTTTTTACGTTTTGTTCTTCACATAATTCCAATTCATTTGTGAAGAATTCTGAGAGTCATCCTATAAGATATCTTGTTCACAATCACGTACTAGTTTCAAGGCTTATAAGTTGTTATATTGTAATCAATCAAAGAGAAAGTGTCTTCTTGGTGCAGGGAAGAGTTGTACAGATTTGACAAATGGTGTTTTGTCAAGTGGTGTACAAGGAGTTGATTTTGGGGTGTATCAAAATCAGGATAAGAAAAATCTCAAGTGGGTTGCTTGGGGACTGGACGTAGGTCATGAGGATCGAACCAGGATAAACTCTCTCGTGTTTGCGTTTGCATTTTTCTGATTTATTCTGTGCATTTTTCTTTCTTGCAAGTATTTTAATTAAAAGTTTATAAACACTATTCATCTCCTCTTTGGTGTTTTTGTTGCCTTATTTATAGATCCTACATTTAGTATTAGAGCCTGTCTGCAGTGTTCAAGGATGGCAACGGAGTTTCCTTCATCACAATTCAAGGAATAACATTCTACACAACGTCCATCATTATTTGATGGATCAAACTACAACTACTGAAAGTGTAGAACGAAGATCTACTTGCAATCATTCAACTATGAACTATAAGACAAAGTAGAAGCATCATACACCAAGCCAACCATAAATTATAATGCATGGAGTGAAGAACAAAAGAAATCTATAAATCTTGATGCCAAAGTAATGAATGAACTTTTCTATACTTTGAACAAAGAAGAATTCAATCTTGTGTCAATAGCCAGATCTACAAATCAAATATGGCAGATTTTACAGGTAACACGTGTAGGAACCAATAAAGTTAAAGAATCTAAAATCTCTTTTCTTGTTCACAAGTTTGAACTCTTCAAAATGAAGGAAAATGAAACCATTGCAGAAATGGTTACAAGGTTCACCGACATTACAAATTTCTTAGTAGCCCTTGAAAAAGAATACACTCAAGTTGAAAAAGTTAGAAAAATTCTTCATGCACTCACATCAAATTGGGAGAAAAAAACTACTGTAATAGAAGAAGCAAATGACCTTTTAATAATGTCATTAGAAAACATTATTGGTAATTTAATGGCATATGAAGGTCAACTTGAAGATGGAAGAAGGATGAATAACAACTTCAATCCAAGAAGAAATTACTTGCCTTCCATACATCCTCAGTTATGGACAATTCAGATGATGATGAAGAAGAGATTGCAATGCTCTCAAGAAAATTCAGAAAGCTCTTGAATAAGGTAAGTTTAATCCTATTTGTTTTAATTGTAATAAACCAGGTCATATAAAGAAGGATTGTCCATTGCTAAAATACAAAGGGAACATCAAGTTCAACAAATTCAACAAAAAGAAGAAAGATTATTAGGCAACTTGGGAGGACAGTGATTCATCTTCCTCTGACGAAGAAGAAGCCACTGAAACTATCAATGTCTGTTTTATGGTTCAAGAAGATGAGGTACAAGAATATGCTGAATTATTAGATGCATTTAATGAATTATATAATGATCTCAAGAATGAAAAGATTAAAAATAAAGTTTTAATAAAGAAAACTGAAAAACTCAACAAAGAAAATTCACTTTATATTTCTCAAATGTCTTCCTTAAATTCTCAAAAAGCTGACTTTGAAAAAGTTATTCATCTTTAAAAAAAGATAATGAGAATTTCTTAAAAGAAAATGCTTTGCTTAAAAGAGAAATTGTTTCTTTAAATTCTAGAATTTCTATTTTAGATAAAGAAATGACAAGTTTCAAAATTAAATATGAAGAAATTTTGAAAATGGTGACAAAATTTAATAGAGAAAAGAAAATTTAAATAATTTATTGTCTTATCAAAAGGTGACGCATAATCATTTTGGTCTTAGATTTTCAAAAGATAAGTTTGAAAAAACTATACATATTGGTCTTAGATTTTCAAAAAATAATGTTGGAAAATCTACACATTTTTTATAAAAAGAATAATCATAATTCATATAATTTTTTTGTGAAAAGAAATACTAATACTATTTAAAAAAGAATTAGGAACAAATATATGGATTCCTAAACATCTAAATATTGTTGATAAAAATGCTTATATTGCATTATATATACATCATGTATATAATTCTTGTAATTATGTATATACTAACAAATGGAAACCAAATTCAAATTGGGTTTGGGTTCCTAAAAGTTAATTTTTTGACCCTATCATGATGGGTACCATATAAAATATTTTATCTTATAGGTACCATATAAAAAAAATTGAATACTTGATAGAAAATAAATTCAAACATAAAATGCACAATATAATATATCATATATGTATGCCATGATATATTTTATGCAGGGGGAACACTTGTTATCTATAATTGCTATAACATGTTCTTTGCAGGGGGATTTCTCTGTAGGGGGAGTTTTTATGCACACAGCTTGTCATCATCAAAAAGGGAAAGAATGTTGGAACTTACAATTTGATGATAATAGACTTTGATGATAACAAATGTGATGCAGGTACATTGAAGCTTAATCTACAGAGTTAGTACTGAGTTCTGGTAGCTCAAGTTTATTCAAGGATATTAACTATTTTTGTGTTTTTTTAGAAATTTGTTAAAAGTCTTGATCACACACACAAAATAGTCTTATAGTCGACTAACCCCTTTCTATAGTCGACTAACATATCCTTTAGTCGACTTATAATAGTTCTATAGTCGACTAAGTGTTTTCACAAAAAAAATATCTGTTCTCTGTTTGTTGACTGTAAGCAACCTTAGTCGACTAACCATTTTTATATAGTCGACTAATTTTATTTTCCAGAGATCTATCAATCTGTGTCAGATACATATAGTCGACTTGATCTTTTGGCTAGTCGACAAACCCAGGAAAAACTTCTTATAGTACTCGACTACTCTCATATCCTAGTCGACTAGCTACAGTTTCTGACTGGTATTCAATTTTAATTTTTTGGCATTTTCTGCAATGTTTTGATTTTCAAATATGAGTTGTTAACTTCCCTAACTGACCATTGATTTCACCTATAAATAGGGATGTTGTCCTTGGATGTAATCACCAATTACAATCATAAGTTTTTTGTCCAAAACTCTGTTGAAAATTCTTTTTTCAGAAAACTAGCTTCTACTTTCTGTTCTTCATATAATTCCAATTCTTTTATAAAGAATTCTGAGAGTCATCCTATAAGATACCTAATTAACAATCACGTACTAGTTTCAAGGCTTATACGTTGTTATATTGTAATCAATCAAAGAGAAAGCGTCTTCTTAGTGTAGAGAAGAATTGTACAGATTTAACAAAGGGTGTTTTGTCAAGTGATGTACAAGGAGTTGATTTTGGGGTGTATCAAAATCAGGATACTCAAGCGGGTTGCTTGGAGACTGGACGTAGGTCACGAAGACCGAACCAGGATAAAATCTCTCGTGTTTGCGTTTGCATTTTTCTGAGATTTATTCTGTGCATTTTCCTTTCTTGCAAGTATTTTAATTAAAAGTTTATAAACACTATTCATCTCTTCTTTAGTGTTTGTGTTGCACTGTTTATAGATTCTACAAGACACAGATATTAAATTGAGTTATGATGATCTTGCAAGCTTCCTAGATATCCCAAATGAAATGCTTAATATATTTTGTGAATCCATCTACATTTGTTTGAATATCTAAAATGAAGTGAAAAAGAAAGAAAACCCATGGTTACTAACTAGTAATGACTGTATCAATATGCTAACCTCTTAGTGATAGTTACCTCACATGTATCCTTAGCAATCATAGTCCTTGGTTCAAGAGCTTTACAAAGTATGGCTCATATGTTAACTTTCACATCCAAATTCAACCAACAAGTGCAAGCTACACTTCAATTATCAAAACCCAATAAGAGCAAGCATGAAATAAAATAATGTTAGCTTGTTAGAGATTTTGATGTTACAGTGTTAGATCCATCATCATGAGCCATCAATGGCTCTTGCAAGAGCAAGGCCAAGTAGAGACTATTAGATTCATGTGGATTATCATAAAAGAAGTTATACTAGTTAGTGGTTAGCAGTTAGTTGCCATGAGAGAAAAGATTAGCTAAGCATGTAAAAGGAGTTAGAGAAGAAAACAAAGATAAGGTAAGAGAGCATCTTTCATAGATTGTCACCTTCTATTACAAGCACTCTTGCTTCCCAACATGTACCACTCTCTCCCCCTATTACAAGATCTAAAAGAAATAAAAATACAAAGGAGGAAGAAGAAGAACACTAATCTAAACTACCCTAAACTACAAAATGGAGATGAAAACTACCCTAAAACATTTTACATCTCATCTGAGAACCCCAGGGGGGTAAATATAGGCACCATGGGAAAGGGGGGCTAGGGGAAAACCCTGGCCCAAAGTACAGGCGCGGAGGCGCCCGTACGGCCGCGTAAACGCGGCAAAAGCCGTGTTTACACGGCTGTCCTTAGACGGCGCACGCAGCGCCGCCTGCTGCGCGCTGCCCGGTTGTCCCCCTGTCGGCTAGAGCTTCCGGTTTCTGGTTTTGGGCCCTGGTTTTGACAGAATCAGCCTCCTAGGTCTATGGCTATCTTTTAGGCCTTTAATCACCTATTAAATGGTGATTTAGGGTCTTCTTCTTCATTGCACACCGTGGACCTAGAAATATGCAAGAGAGGCGTTATTAGCAGAATTTAATATTAAATAAATGTGAAGATGTGGTATGAAATATGCAGTTTTAGAAACTAAACACACCCCCACACTTATCTTTTGTTCGTCCCGAGCAAAACAAAAAAAAATTAAGGAAATTATTACACCGCTTTCGTAAGTGACGCGATTGCACTGAGCATGTGCGATAAGCCGTAAACCTCTAGGTTTCCCCTAGAGGAGGAGTTTTGTCTCCTAAGGGTTTTCAGTAGATTACACCCACAAAATCCATAAAAAAGAAATTAAATGTTAGTAATTTGAAAACGCATTTTGAAATAGAGAAAAGTGTTGAAGTATTTTTGCGAAAATATAAGTGATCAAAGGTCAGAGGTTAACCAGAAATTGTTCTTTCTTAAACTAAGTCGAAATGCAAAATCTTGTTATAAATTAAATGTAAGAATTTAAATTGATTTGATTCTTTGACCTTTCATAAAACTCTTAGAAAAATATGCACTTTGTGAACTGTGAAGATTTTTGGGATATTGACTCAAACTTTAATGCCATTTATTTTTTTCTTTTTTCTTTTTTCTTCCCTTAGTTTTCTTAGGCTTTCTAATTTACCCGGGTAGTGAGCCTTTAGCCGGTGACTCCCAAACCAGATGATCTTAGGGCACCAAATGAGAAAACATCCCTCGGACTTAAGGACTCGAGTAAACAAGGTCAAAAAACTAAAGGGGATTATTTTATTTTTATTCACCATTTTAGGTATGAATAATCATGCTTCCTGAGGCATAATTACCCAACTTCAATAAGTGATTTTATCATCATTTTTTTATATATATATTTTTTATAGCATTTTTATGGCATTTTCAGTCTTTGTTTCAATCCAAAAAACTGTGTAAGTGTGAAGTGCATAAATCTAAGGCAAAAATTCAAGATTAAATTATCTTTTCAATCTTACTTTCTTATCCTAAAATTTAAACAAAATCTATTATTTTGACTTCGTTTAGAAATTCATAATTTTAGGTCTTCCTAATTCCTAAGATAATCTTAATTTTCTTAAAAACTATTTCCCTTATGTCAAAAAGTTTTATAAAAAGAGAAGAAAAGAGTTTTTATACAAAAGAAAAATTTTAAAAAGTTTCTAAAAAAGAAGTGTAAAAGAAAGAATGTAAAACTAACTACGTTAATAAACCCTCCCCCACACTTATCTCATGCATTGTCCTCAATGCATCGTGAATGTGTATATACATGAAATAAATGGAGAGGGAAGGAAGATTACCTCATGGTGGTGGTTCCGGTGGTGGTCTGACTAGGCCAAGCGTTGCTGCCCAATCAAGGTATCATGGATCTTGCAGAAACCCACCAATAACCTCTCTAATATGACCCAGTAAAATGTTAGTGAGATTTATATGATCTTATTGAAAAAATTACCCCTATCCAATTTCCAGTTTTCATAAATAATTACGGAGTCATTTTCTTCAACATTCTTGTCCGACAATGAAGTGTGAGATTGGGAGATGATTGATTTGGACTCAAATAGAACAGTAATAAAAACTGATATTGACTCGGGAATTTGATTCAGATCAAGTCGAGAGTCAACAATGAGAGTCAAAATTGGTTCAAAAATAGGGTTCAAACCAAAGAATTGATGTTCACACACTTTTCTCATCAATGAAGTGTGATCATAAGATATTGGTGATTCAATTTTAAGGTGTACGGGTACAGGATCCAATGTTGACTCCAGAATAGAGAAAAAAATCTGGTAAAGATACCAGAGTCATTATTGAATCAAAAAGTGAAATGGAATTATCAACTTGAGATTCAGGATCACTTTCAAGCTTAAGTTCAATTTCAGGAAAAGGATAACTTACCAAAATGTCAAGGTGGTTTTAAGATTTTGGGCAAGTTCAAATGGATGTGATGAAATTAAATCTTGATTTTCGTCCACGGAAAGAATGTGAATGGGTGAAATGATCGATTCAAGTTCAGGAAGTATGGGAATCAAAACTGGCTCAAGAACGTCACTTAGTTCAGGTAACACTACAGGAGTCGATATTGATTCAATGAATGGATTCGAACCGCTAACTTGAAGCTTAAGTTCACATTCATCTTCAAGTTCAATTTAAAAAAATGGATAACTTGCCAAAGTATCAGGAATTAGATGTTGGTCAAGTTCAGGTTGGTATGATGAAATTGAAACTGGATTTCCAAAATGGCAAGATTCTTGAGTCATATGAACATCTGATGGACAAGGGAACTTATTCATATTTTGTATTATTCACTCGGTCTCTTGCACGAATTTCATAGTTTTTTCCTACAATGATTTTTCTTTGATTGGTTCTGGAAAAGAACTATATGAATTTTGGAAATTTTGTGCACATGATGAGGCCATATTGTATTCAAATTGTTTTTGGGCCTCTATTGCTTCTTCCAAAGTCCTTTGCAAGGATGATTTTTCTTCAATTGGTGGTTCAAGAAAAGGAGGATATGAAGCAGAATCGGGGAATGAATATTGTGAAAATTGTGGACAATGTGGTTGATACTTTGACTCGGGGGAGGTGAATTCCCATTGACTCTGTGAAGAGTTGAAATTATTTTGAAAATTATAGTCATATGACTGGGGATATGGGTCATATTGAGTCGGATAATCTCAACTCGGCATATATGGTTGGTTCATGTTATACATAGCCAGGTTGGAGTTATCCGAGTCAAATGAGGCTGGGGTGAAATATGGGTTCAAGTTAGGATTGAAAGAATTGTTGTTGCTGAAATCCATTTCACAATTTACAAAAAATAAAAACAAACAAACAAACATACAAACAAGGAGAAAAAGAAAAAGAAAAAGAAAACAAGCCTACGCTAGGGTTGATTTAGACCTAGATGACTCCCAACTGGTTAGACTGTCCACGGGGTATATTGTCGGAAGCTGACCACAAGTTAATCGGCCAGGTAAGGGCAAGATCAGTGGGAGGTATCTGTGCCGGAGCAACGGGCCTAATTATGCCAAACCACTGTTCTTCGAGGTTTCGCCTCTCAATCTCCAATCTTAGACACCGATTTGATAAGAGCCAACTTCTAACAACTTTCCCCTTAGGTCAATCTCCTAAATGAGTCTGAGATGTCCCTAGGGGCCAACGTCTAACAAATTTTATTAAGGCTTGGGTTGTGTGAGTGGGGAGGTGATTTTTGGGCTAAGGAAGAGTAATGACTTCCCCACCTTATGTTGTATTGGGTTTCGCCCTTAAGTTCAATTCGTGTAAGTGTGTAATATAGATAAGAATGAACACACAAAGAGAGTAAATTACCCACGTGTTTGTCCTATACTATATGCAATGCCATATGTACACCTCCTATCAATATCTCAACAATAGAAGAATAAAATACAGTATATTGGAATGTATTGGAATGAAAAACGACACGTGCCTAGAGGCAAATGTCTAAACCATTTTAAAATATCTAATTACCATATTTTAGTTCTTAAAATTATTTACAGTGCATAGGTAATATAAACAAAAATTAGCAACAGAGTATAAGAATATACAAGAATTTATCCAACCACACAAGAGCAAGTGCGAACTTCTGCAACGCTAAAAATTTAACCTGCACACCAAAAACAAAGAAGAAAGGTTAACGAAAACGTGAAATCAAACTGTTCCCATCCGGGCAATGGCGCCAAAATTTAATGGGGAGAAAACCGCGCACAAAAAGTGTATCTTTTAAAGTTAAGATTTAAAGTGTGTGTGCTTTAGCTTCCTCGATACTTCCATTATAGCATAGAGGCTAAAACGAGTCGAATCCACAAGGATGGGAGGTGATAGAAGCTTACACGGTATGTTCACATGTATGTTAACGGTTCTTCAATGTTTGAAAGAATGAAAAGAAAAGGAAATAAAGAATGAAAAGAGAAGTACGGTGAAACACAAAGAAGTGGAAAACATAGAAGAAATAGTTTTTGTGGTTTTTATTTGAATATCTAAAATGAAGTGAAAAAGAAAGAAGACCCATGGCTACTAACTACTAATGACTCCACCAACATGCTAACCTCTTAGTGATAGTTGCCTCACATGTATATCCTTAGCAATCACTAATCCTTGGTTCAAGAGCTTTACAAAGCATGGCTCATATGTTAACTTTTACATTCAAATTCAACCAACAAGTGCAAGCTATACTTAAATCATTAAAACCCAATAAGAGTAAGCATGAAATAAAATAATGTTAGCTTGTTAGAGATTTAGATGTTAGAGTGTTAGATCCATCATCATGAGCCATCAATGGCTCTTGCAAGAGCAAGGCTAAGTAGAGGCTATTAGATTCATGTGGATTATCATAAAAGAAGTTTGACTAGTTAGTGGTTAGTAATTAGTTGCCATGAGAGAAAAGATTAGCTAAACATGTAAAAGGAGTTAGAGAAGAAAACAAAGATAAGGTAAGAGAGCACCTTTCATAGATTGTCACCTTCTATTACAAGCACTCTTGCTTCCCAACATGTACCACTCTCTCTCTCCCTATGACAAGATTTACAAGAAATGAAAAATACAAATGAGGAAGAAGAAGAACACTAACCTAAACTATCCTAAACTACAAAATGGAGATGAAAATTACCCTAAAACATTGTATATCTCATCTGAGAACCCCAGGGGGGTATATATAGGCACGAGGGGAAAGGGGGTCAGGGACAAACCCTGGCCCAAAGTACGGGCAGATGCAAAAGCCGCGTTTCCACGGTTGTCCTTGGAGGCGTGCGTAGCGCCGCCTGCTGCACGCTGCCCGGTTGTCCCCCTGTCGGATGGAGCTCCCGGTTTCTAGTTTTGGGCCCCTGATTTTGACAGAATCAGCCTCCTAGGTCAATGGCTACCTTTTAGGCCTTTAATCACCCATTAAATGGTGATTTAGGGTCTTCTTCTTCATTGCACACTATGGACCTAGAAACATGCTAATCAATGAGAAATACAATAATTAAAATGAGTAATGAAACGGTCAACTAAAAAAAAGAAGTAAGCTGGATCCCCAATTAAGGGCTCTAGAACTTCTCCTCTAAATTTTTTTAGATTAAAAGTTGAGTTGTGCAGTTGCCTTCTTACCTGAATGAGGAAAATTGACAAGTATGAATCATCCTAGCAGTGTATAGCAAGTAGAGTGAAGTGCAATGAATGCAATAACATAAGTGTAAGCAATAGAGAAAGATAAGAGTGAGAGAAATGATAATCGCAAATACAAAAATTTGTTTCAAAATTCGAGCAACTTTCTCTACGTCCCCGCTTTCACCGCGTGAAGGATTTTCACTATCCACCAAGGATTACCATAAAGAAACTTCAATTGTCTGCACAAGACCCAGAGTATTTGACTCTAACTTTCAATCCTCTACACAAGAGGTAGCAAAAAGTCAATGAAGTTTACAAGCTCTTGATGACTACAAAAATCAAAAACCCTCTCTTTACAATTTCCTAGAGTATAGAATGGAGAAACGAAGCTCAAGAAGTTTGTGTGAGAGAATATTTAGTTTAAAAGAATGAATTTAAGAGCTTAAAACTTGTAAAAATTGATTTAAAATTGAGAGCACTTAAAACTTGAAAACTAGAAAATTTTCAAACATTTCTCTTTGGATAAAACATGATTTTTTGAATAAAATGTTAAAAATCCTCTACAAATGAACCATATATATATAGGCAATAGGTAAAAGTCATTAGAGAAATAAACAAGGGTATTAGTGGGTGATTAGACTCAAGAACTGCAAAAAATACCCGTTAAATAAAAGTCAAAAATCAATCAGATTTGAAAACTAGTTATTACTGTAGCAGAGACAGACGTTGGTCAACCGGCCGATGGACTGGCAGGCTAGTTCAAAAACTAGTCACTGCCTGTCGATCGATCAGTCGGTTGATGTCGGTTGATGAAACATACAGATAGCACTGACATTTGGAACGGTCGATCGGTTTATCAGCCGAAGTGCCAAACAGAGGGCAGCTATAGTTAGCGGTCGACTGGTTGGTCGACTGGCACAAACAGTCTGTTCACAAATGGTTGACCGCTTGGTCGACCGAGCCATTATGCATTGCTTTGCACATGGGGCGTCGACCATCCTAACCCAAAAACCTAATTAAAGATAGTTTTTGAAATGGAACTCATTACTAAGTAATTTATATATGTATAAAAATAGTTTTGGCAACATATAAGCTATGAGATACATGTATAGAACTAGCTATAAAAATTTGAGAAAATATGAAACATGTACCAACAAACATTTTGTAAAACACCAAAAGTCAAAAACTAGATTTTGAAACTTTGAATGTGTGTGTTGTATTCTTGAGTACCAATTCAACATCCTATGCTTAAACATTCTAAGTTCTTACATAGGCTCTTCAAGTCTTCAAGTCTCTTTCAAGTGGGCTTCCATACAAATCCATTCGTTGATCGTTCGAGCATGAATCCCTTCCTTAAGTTAACTTGAGTACTTCAACCACTTTCTTTTTAGAAAGAATGAAAGCTAAATCTTCTTGAACCCTGAAAAATTTAAACACACTTGAAATTGATTAGTACTTCATAACTACATGAGTTTTGTAAACTCAAAATAAGAAAACTTGAAATTGATTGGTACTTCATAACTACATGAGTTTTGTAATCTCAACATAAGAAACTGATAATTGTAACTTTGGGCCAACACGAGGCTATATCACTCTTCTCATCTGTTGCATCCTATGCTTTGTTGCAGTAAACCTTCCAAAGTAGATCTTTGAAATCATTACTGGTCAAAATCTTGCCTCAAATAGCTTAGCTTTTTAGCATGTTACTAAAATCTTTAAGCAGCGAAGAGTCTTCTACTCCACCTATTGTTCCTTTCCTTTTCACTGCCCCTACCCAGGAGTATACACTGGAGCAACCGGGCGAAGAATACTGAGCATCTTTACCCCTTTGTTGATGAGTTGACAAAATGAGAGAGAAAAATTAGGAAGTTATTTGAAGATGTTTTGAGGACTTTGGAGTTTAGTTTATCTTTTGAAGAATTTATGTATTTTGAAGGAATTTATGTATTGAACTTAGTATCTTTCGAACTGTATTGAATATTTAAGTTTGGAACATGGTTTGTAATGAATTTGGTTATGTATTTGAATTTGATTATGTTATGAATGTTATGGATATTTAAGTTTGTTTTATATGTTTCTGAATGAATGTATATGCATAATTGTGTTGTGAAATTGCTGATATATCGTATATGCATATGTTTGTAATATGTTTTTGTTGGTATCTTTGATATATCAATTCATATCAAATTTGAGCTTTTTGAACATAAATGTGTGGAATATATGCCCAAATTCGTGGGGGAGTTTTGTTAAAACTCTATTCTAATCAATGCAAATATAACTCCATAAGTTTTGTCATCATCAAAAAGGAGAAGATTGATGACCAAAAGGTCCAATCACTCGCGTTTTGATGTATCACAACTTATGTAGTTAAAAGACTAATGATCTTGAAGTGTTCATATAGATTATAGGTTCTTCAATATTGTATAGTGAAGCTCAACTTCAATAATTATGCATTGATCTATCTCAAATTGTTGATTGAAGCTCAAGAAGTTGATTTCAAGTCAAATATCTACGAGAAGACTTCGTTTCAAGACAATAGAGTTTGTATTTATAAAGTCTAGAAAATTTGTTAAATTTTAGATTATGGAATTGTTAACTCAAGAACACACACGACATTGATATTGGTATGATAGAGTTTTTCAAAAAGAATATATATACATATATAAATAAGTTTTTAAAATAAAGTTTCAAATATTTTGTTTCTTAAGAAAAAATGATCTCAAAAAATGAGTATTATTGTTTGAAATATGAAGTGAAGTCAATTCACACAGATTAGAGCTCAAAAGAATTCTTGAAGAAACTTATTTTTATTTGATTTAAAATGTTAAAATTGATTTTAAACAAGTTTTGAAAAGAATCACAAAAGCTGAGCCATTTTCGACAGCTCAATACATTGCTTTCGAAAATGGATACTCAACGTGCGCAAGTTTGACCTGAAGAACTTTCTACTACTCTTTGCATGTTTTTGATAGTGTTTCCAGTGAGCTCAAAACTTTTCAAAACTGATTTGTTTTCTATAGTTTTCTCTTTGTTTTTTGTCAACTGTCGAAAATAGTTTTTGACAGGGCATAACTCATTTTCCACAGCTTTTTTCTAGAGCATTTAGATTTTTAAAAAACTGATCAATTTTCGATAGTTCACCCTTAGAAAATGTGGCCCTGTCGAGAGTGCTTTCGATGGCCCAAAACATGTCTTTCTAAATAAACAACTATGTTTTAAAAATATAGTTGTTTGTGACCGTTACCAGTGAAAAGTCCGACACCCCACTTTCGACAATCAGTTCACTTTTCTTTGCTGATTTTTAGCAAACATTTTGTTTTTTTACTATGAAAAAAATCTAATCAATTTGCAGAGATTAAATAACAGCTTTAGAGAACTTTTGATAGTTTTACAAGAGTTTCTGTGCTTCCAATCTTTTAGAGTTTCTCCGCAAAATTTCTAAGCTTTTCCTTTCGTATATTTCTATAGTCTCACACATCAAGCTTGAGCTTTCAGATACCCAATCTATAGTTATAGGCCTTGCGCAATTGTGAGAGTTTCTGTGATCTAGAGAAGATCATGTCATTGTTCTTTGTAGTAATTGTTGTCTACCTCTAGTGAGAGAGGTAGTGGTAAGTCGATCTTTCAGGATCGCAAATTGTAGGAGTGAGGCTCCGAGGTGATCTAGAGGGATCGTGATTGTATGAGTTAAGCATGGTTTAGTGTATATATGATTTGTTCTATATACATGCATGCTTCAATTGTTTAGACAAACTTTGTTTGATAATCTATTCCATGTGTTTTATGTTTTGGTATTTACAACAAAACATATTTTTGGACTTAATGACAAAAATTATGATATATATATGTTTCTTGTATATTGAATTTCTATTCATATACAATATGCTTCAAAGTGTTTAAATATCATATTTTTGTATCATGGATGAGTTTTAGACAATGTGTATTTTCTATTCAAAATACAAGGTTTAGAAAATACGGTTTTGGTTTTTGGCAAAATTTCTATGACACAAAAATAGTCAAATATGTTTGAAATTTGTGTTAGGATTTTTAACACAAGTTGGCATTTCAATATAAAATGATAAAACTATTTTTGTGGAATTTTAGAGATTTTGTGGGATTTATTATAATATTTTTTCCCCAGATTTCAGACCTGTTTTTGTCTGCCAGGCTTTTCCGGTCGACCGGTACGGTCGACCGCAACAAAGAAGCCAGTCGACCGTTCCGGTCGACTGACGTGCACGGATACGTGCACGCAGGCTGACACTGCATCCGGTCGACCGAAGCGGTCGACCGACAGAGAGCTGTTTGCTCTCAGGTATTCTCGGTCGACCGAGGCGGTCGACCGGTAGCTGTAACGGTTCAAAATTTGACCGTTGCACGGTCGACCGGACCGGTCGACCGGCAGGCTATTTCTGGCTAAATTTCTGTCAACGGCTATTTTCTGTAATTGCCTATAAATACCCCATTTGAAAGAGTTTTTCTCTAAGATTTTTTGTGCGAATTTTTGCTGATTCTCTGGTGTTTTCAAAGCAATCAAAAGAAGTTTTTGAGCTTGAATTGAACAATCCATTTGGTGTTTTCATTAGGGTTTGAAAAATCAAAGAAAGGGTTTTTGGGAAAGAATTTTGATTGAACTATTCTATCTTGATTTCTTGATTTTTCCAAGGATTTTCTTTGTGATTTCTGATTTCCATTCCTTTGGTT
Organism: Agave tequilana; assembly: GCA_038442645.1. Classification (NCBI taxonomy): domain Eukaryota; kingdom Viridiplantae; phylum Streptophyta; class Magnoliopsida; order Asparagales; family Asparagaceae; genus Agave; species Agave tequilana. Next base: position 40,016 of record JAVJIF010002230.1, read on the forward strand.
TTCTCCACACTTGAGCAAAAATCTACTATCTATATCTATAGGTTATTTGTGTGAAAGAAGAAGTTGTTTGTGGTTGTTGTTGTGACCACCAAGTTGTAACCCAATCTTTTCTTAGCTTTGTGCTTTGGGTTGTATCCCTCTAGTTTAGAGGTGATCCTTGTATTGGTTGGTGATTGGGAGTTTGTTGTATTGTTTGGAATTTGCCTCAAGGAGGAGGTGTGATTGTTGGAGTTTGCCTCGAGGAGGAGGTTGTGTTGGTTGGCTTGGATTTGTGCCTCAAGGAGGAGGTTGTAAAGAGAGGAGTTGGGTACTCCTTGTAAAGGGTCCTAGGTGGACGAGCTAGTGGAAATCCTTCGTGTGTCGAAGGCGGGGATGTAGAGCTGGGTGCTCGAACCTCGATAACATATCTTGTTGTTTGCGCTTGATCCATTGGCTCTCTCTCTCTCTCTCTTTACTTTGTGCCTTGCATTTATTTACATTGCTCATTCATATTTGCTTGGCTTGGTTGTGTGCATCACTTGTTGATAGCACTTGAGTGTAATTTGCATTAAGTTTTTAAATTCCGCATTTAGTTCCTTAGATTAGCATTGTCACCTATTCACCCCCCCTCTAGGTGTCTTTTCAATTGGTATCAGAGCTAGTGCTCCTGATATTTAGGTTTAACCACCTAGGAGTGATCTTGGATTGCTAATCTTCTTTGCATTTTCATTTGCACTCATACTAGTTTGCACTCATGGATAGCCCTCCTATGTTTGACCATTTTAGACTTGATTCTTGGAAGGTTGACATGATTAGACATCTAAAAGGACTAGGACATTTAGTTTATCAAGCCATCACTATAGAATCCCTCCCTAATAGTAGCAAGCATAAGAAGGCCAATGCATTAGCCCTTAGGACACTTCTAGCATCTCTAAATGAACATCTTTTACCTATTTTTGATCGCTATGATTCGGCTTTTGCAGTTTGGAGCATCTTGACTTCTCCCGAGCTTCCAAGGATTATCAACAAGATGAGGAGATCTAAGAGAGAAAAATCCGAAGAGCAATGCCTCATGATCCAAGGGAAGAACTCCCTTGAGGTACATTCGGATTCCCCTCTAGATGATAGCTCTAGTTCTTATTGCCATGGATGTTTTGAGGTTCAAAATTTAAATGTTGAACTTGCTTCTAAGCTTGAAAAATTCTTGGAAAAACATAACTCTTTGAAAGAAAAACATTTTGATTTACAAAAAGAAATGAGGATTTATGCTCTACTTTTGAAACCGTTTTGCAAGAGAAGGAAGAGATTACTAGTGAATGTGACTCACTAAGATCTCAACTAGACATTGCTTTAAAAGAAATTGAAGTTTTAAAAGGAAAAAATGATTGTGATGATATTTTGGAGCACAATGAGATTTTATCCTCTAGATTGGATCTTGTTTTCAAAGAAAATCTTACTTTGAAAAATAAAATTGATTCAATTACAAAAGAATTGGATTTGGTTTTGATTAAAAATAAATCTTTACAAAATGAGATTGATATTCATGTTTGTCATGCTAATGTAGCTTCTACTTCTTGCACTCCTATAACATGTTCCACTTTGTCTTCTAGCATAGAAAATGATATAAATAATTTGAAGAAAAGTGTTGATTGTTTGGGCTCCACTTTGAGCCATTGTGCCATGAATCACTCTCGTTTGGAATCCTTGGTTCGCAAGAAACAAGTTCCAACCTTGCATGCACACCCATCTATGCATACACTTGCTTCTCATGATCACCATCATCATATGTATGCCCACGTGTACACATGTACACATTGTGGTCGAAAAGGCCATCTTGCTAGATTTTGTTATGATCTTTTACATGTTAAAAATTTAGCAACTAATTTTGTTTGGGTTAGAAAAGATGCTAACCCCCGTGGACCCACAAGAAAATGGGTACCAAGATCCACCTCTTGATGTTTGGTGTAGGTGGAGGCTCTCGCATCACGTGAGAGATTTGGTGCCTTGAGGTGGATGCGTTCTAAGCTTAAAAGAGAATTATTTGGATGCTTCACACTCAAGGGAACTTGGTGGAGAGGACCACCATTGGTTTGGAGAACTAGAGAAGAACCTTCATTACTCTTGGTATCATTCTCTAACTCCCACTTATTTGCATGCTTTTCATGTTCATCTATTTGTAGCATGTTATGTTTTATTGTTCATTATGCTTGTGCTATGCTCATTAGACTAATGTTATACATGTTTAGTTATTTGAGCACCCATGTTTCATATGGATCTATATTTAGTGTTCACACCTTGTTTAAACTAACATGTATACCCTAGATCTAATGCACATGCATATGCATAAAGATCATATGATTTTCATGTTTCTATGATTTTTTGTTTTAATAATTCGTGTTTTTGATTATCATAATCATATTGATTGTTGACCCGTTTCATGCTTCATGTTTTGACAACTTGCTTAAATGATAGTTTTCATTAAGACTAGGATTTATACTTGTACAACTAGTGAGCTACAAATAAACCTTTATATATGTTTGTGCTTGAACGCTCATTTGTATTCACTTGATGTACTAGTATAGTCTAGTTTTGATGATTATTACATTGACTTGTATTCACTATCTTACATGTTTTGTTTTAACTTTATGTATATGTCCATCTTATCCAAACTATCATTTATACATATACATCCTTGAGCCACGTGCCTTCATGCATATACTTTTGTGGACTCATTGTGTTTAGGATATGTATGTATACTTTAGTTGTACATGACATACATATGCCTTGAAGTTTAAATCATGTTTTGATGATTTTCATGTTTTTAGATGATTTCAATAGGTGATTTCACATCTTAGATGAATTTCATGATTTCAAGGATTTTCATATGAGCTTAATTGTCCATTTTCATGATTGATATGTTTCTCACAACACTTGTACACTCACTTTATTAGTTTACTCATGATTTGCTTTCATGAGACTTTGATATGAGCTTTATGGATTTTGAGTGTTTAGTGATTATGTGATTTACATATGACTTGTGAAAAACTATTTTGTTTTCATTTCCCTATTTGAAGGATCTCGTTCTAGTTTTTCTAGATTTTTCAAAACTAGTTCGTGTTCTTCACTTTTGGTAGAGATTTTCAAACAAACTACACTTTCAAATCTATTTTTTTGAAAACCCCTACCTTCAATGGGTGGTTGGATGGGAGATCATGTTCATGTATGCTTTATAATGAAAATCATTTTTAAACTTGCACATGATTGGGTGGTAGTTGATATGAGATATACACTTGATCTTATTGTTGTTTCAATTGGTATCATTGAATTCTTTCAATTTGGTATCAATCTTGACATCCTTTTGTATACTCATATATGTTTTGTTTTATATATGTATGCTTACACTTCATATAGTATCAATTTCAATTGGTATCTATTTCATACATACATATATAGATGATTTATTTGTGCTTCAAGATATCACAAATTTTGTTTATGCTTAGCTTGAACTTTTCAAATTGAAACAATGTTAAAGCAAATTTTCAATTGAGTTAATTTTTAATTGGTATCTTATTTCAAGCATATGCATAGTTTCATTTGGTATTTCATAAAAGGGGAGAAAACTAGTATTTTATTTTTCAAATTGGTATTTTATCCTTCAATTGATATTTTTTTTGGTATTCCACTCCCTTGCTTTATGATAGAAAATAAAGATTTCAATTGGCAAAGAAATAATTTCAATTGGTACCTTGTGTTTTAAAGAATAATAGTTTCATTTGGTATCAAGATTTGTTTTTAAGGAAATTCAAAATTAGTATTGTTTAATTCCAAATTGGTATCTAGTTTGTTTGTTTACAATTGGTAGGTTATTTGTTTACTTACTAATTGGTATCAAGATTTTCATTTTTTGTGTTTTTCAATTGGTATATGTTCTCGTTTTGATTTCAATTGATTTGTTGTTTTTCAATTGGTATCAATATACACTCCATTACCACATTTTTTTTGGTATCATATTTGATTTAACCCTTTATTAGTTCTTTGCTTTGAACAAAAAGGGGGAGAAAAATTTATTGTTTTTGCTTTTATTTTTAACCCTTTTTGATGATTGACAAAAAGGGGGAGAAGAATTTGAGTTTTATATGCATATTTGTGTTTGCATATAGTTTACATTTGATGAAAAGAAGCCTTGTTTATATGCATGTCTATGCATGTTTTATGTGCATGTTTTATGTTTCATTTTAATTGGTATCAAGGGCATGTTTATATGTGTTTTAAAGAACATTCATTGCATATCTTATATGTTTTATTGTTATGCATGAGTTAAGGGGGAGCTTCTTTGAAGCTTTACTTTAATCCATGCATATATACTCCATGAGTTTTGTCATCATCAAAAAGGGGGAGATTGTTGGCCCAAAGGCCTTCCACTCTAGTTTTGATGATGATTAACTCATGTAGTTATGTGTACTAATAATATTGTGATTTAAGTTTCAGATCATTAATCAAGTTATTAGTTGGTGATTAGCTTCAACAAGATGATTTGGAAGCTTTCACATGTTGATTCAAGAGCCCGAGCGTCAAAGATCATACATTGCACTTGCTCGGTGAATCAAGAGTTTTTGGATCGAGCCGACTTAGAGATTGCGCTCTAGCTTGGAGATTGCGCTCTACAAGAAGACTTAGGTATCCATAGTTTTAGTTTGGGTTTAGATCCTAATTGTAAAGATTAGAATAGTATGATAAGCTCAAGTTCACAACACACACCTTTCATGTTTTGATTTTCGGTTTTAGGTTTAACCGATCTTGGTTTTCATGAATAGATTCTATATCAAAACAAGTTTACATGGTTTAGTGTATATATGATTTGTTCTATATACATGCATGCTTCAATTGTTTAGACAAACTTTGTTTGATAATCTATTCCATGTGTTTTATGTTTTGGTATTTACAACAAAACATATTTTTGGACTTAATGACAAAAATCATGATATATATATGTTTCTTGTATATTGAATTTCTATTCATATACAATATGCTTCAAAGTGTTTAAATATCATATTTTTGTATCATGGATGAGTTTTAGACAATGTGTATTTTCTATTCAAAATACAAGGTTTTAGAAAATACGGTTTTTTGGTTTTTGGCAAAATTTCTATGACACAAAAATAGTCAAATATGTTTGAAATTTGTGTTAGGATTTTTAACACAAGTTGGCATTTCAATATAAAATGATAAAACTATTTTGTGGAATTTTAGAGATTTTGTGGGATTTATTATAATATTTTTTCCCCAGATTTCAGACCTGTTTTTGTCTGCCAGGCTTTTCCGGTCGACCGGTACGGTCGACCGCAACAAAGAAGCCAGTCGACCGTTCCGGTCGACTGACGTGCACGGATACGTGCACGCAGGCTGACACTGCATCCGGTCGACCGAAGCGGTCGACCGACAGAGAGCAGTTTGCTCTCAGGTATTCTCGGTCGACCGAGGCGGTCGACCGGTAGCTGTAACGGTTCAAAATTTAACCGTTGCACGGTCGACCGGACCGGTCGACCGGAAGGCTATTTCTGGCTAAATTTCTGTCAACGGCTATTTTCTGTAATTGCCTATAAATACCCCATTTGAAAGAGTTTTTCTCTAAGATTTTTTGTGCGAATTTTTGCTGATTCTCTGGTGTTTTCAAAGCAATCAAAAGAAGTTTTTGAGCTTGATTGAACAATCCATTTGGTGTTTTCATTAGGGTTTGAAAAATCAAAGAAAGGGTTTTTGGGAAAGAATTTTGATTGAACTATTCTATCTTGATTTCTTGATTTTTCCAAGGATTTTCTTTGTGATTTCTGATTTCCATTCCTTTGGTTTTCTCCACACTTGAGCAAAAATCTACTATCTATATCTATAGGTATTTGTGTGGAAGAAGAAGTTGTTTGTGGTTGTTGTTGTGACCACCAAGTTGTAACCCAATCTTTTCTTAGCTTTTTGCTTTGGGTTGTATCCCTCTAGTTTAGAGGTGATACTTGTATTGGTTGGTGATTGGGAGTTTGTTGTATTGGTTTGGAATTTGCCTCAAGGAGGAGGTTGTGATTGTTGGAGTTTGCCTCGAGGAGGAGGTTGTGTTGGTTGGCTTGGATTTGTGCCTCAAGGAGGAGGTTGTAAAGAGAGGAGTTGGGTACTCCTTGTAAAGGGTCCTAGTGGACGAGCTAGTGGAAATCCTTCGTGTGTCGAAGGCGGGGATGTAGAGCTGGGTGCTCGAACCTCGATAACATATCTTGTTGTTTGCGCTTGATCCATTGGCTCTCTCTCTCTCTCTCTCTCTCTCTCTCTCTCTCTTCACTTTGTGCCTTGCATTTATTTACATTGCTCATTCATATTTGCTTGGCTTGGTTGTGTGCATCACTTGTTGATAGCACTTGAGTGTAATTTGCATTAAGTTTTTAAATTCCGCATTTAGTTCCTTAGATTAGCATTGTCACCTATTCACCCCCCCTCTAGGTGACTTTTCATTAACGAGTTCTTCTTTGTTTTAAAGAATCAAAAAGAAAAGAAAACAAAATAAGAAGTAGAGGAGGTAGAAGACAATAAACATATAAACTAGAAGATAGTGTTCTGATTAGAAAAGTGGTCTTGAAAACAAAGATCAAAAGAGATAAAGTAAACTCATGGATCACTCACTACTAATTACTCCCACTAATCACACTAACCTCCTTGTTGATAGGTGCCTCACATTGGATCCTTGGCAACACTAGCCTTGACTTCAAGAAGCTTTTCACAACATAACCCATAAGATTGTTCTTCTCCCTCACCGAACATTAACCCATCAAGATCCATTAGAAGGCAAGCATGGGATGAGAAGCAAATGCACAAATTGTATGAGCTAAAGATGATTGGATGAAATCAAATTTGCATAACAAGCAAGTTAATGCAAACATTAAATCATCAAAATCGGTTAGAGGCTAGCATGAAATAAGAGAGTCAGTTACAAGTTAGCAAGGTAGAAGTTAGAACTCATCATCATAAGCCATCAATGGCTCTTGCAAGAGCAAGGCCTTGTATGATGCTATAAGATTCATGTGGGTTATCAATCAAGAGTTAGAGAATTAATAGGTTAGTAGTGAGATCACCACGAGAGAATATATAGCTAAAAATCATGTTAGAAGTTAGAGAAGAAATTATGGAAGAAAAGGAGAAAACTATCATAGATTATCACTCTCTATTACATCAACACTCTCTTTCTCTCCTGAATACTCTCGCCCCGAATACATGGTCTAAAAAGAAAAGAAAAATACAAGAAAAGAAGAAGAAAATTCTACACTGCACTGTGGAGAAGAAACCCAAGCTACCTCTCTCCTTTCTCGTATTCTAGCTCATACATATTGTATTTATAGACAATGTGGGGCTGGGAATTCTCTGGAAGAAGCCACGCATCGAAGATCGAGGCCTCTGGCCCAGGTGTTGCCATGAGAATTTGGCAATAGCCACGTTTCTGTGGATTGATCAGGGCCAGAGGCCCTGATCGTTTCCCAGCTGGTTCGCCTAGCTTCGAGATGCTTTGTATATGTCTGGTTTTGCGTAATTTGGACTCGTATTTCTCCAGATACAGCTTCAATATAGGAATCTAATGTGTTCTTCTATAAGCTCTTTGTCTTGGCATCCAAGAAATCCGAATTAATTACCCAAAAATGGGTTTAATTAAACTCTTATTGCAACTTTCCCCTATACACTTGTAATTTGCATAAGAGACCAAAATACGGGTGAGAAGCAGTATTTTATTCATAAATCGGAAGGAAAAATACAATAATAGAATGCAAAATTGATGACTAGTCAAAGCCCTCTTGATAAAGACTTGAAGATAGAGTAACCCTAAGTAAAAACTTAGAATTTTTAACTTTTTGTGATTGAATTTTTGCTCAAAAGTATTATTACACACGTAAGATTTCAATGCCTAGTTTTTGGTTATTGAACATATTTAATAAAATGTTTATTGATAAATGTCAAATATTTTCCCAAATTTTTATGCCCACTTGTGTACAAGTATTTCGAAGCCTATATTGCCAAAACTATTTTTATTCATATATAAATTGTTTTAAAAATGTTTTCTATTTCAAAAACTACCTTTAATATGGTTTTTAGTGTAGGTTGGTCGACTGACAGGTCAACCGCCTTATGTGCAAAGTATATGCACTACGGCCAGTTGACCAAGCAGTTGACCGTTTATGCACAGTCGGCTTGTGTACATTTGTTGGTTGACCTACCGGTCAATCGCCAAACCTCAGCTACCCTCTTTTTGGCACTTCGATTGACCGACCGGTCGACCGGACCATTTGTCAGGACTATCTGTTTATTTCAGTCGACTGACCGGTCAACGACTAGTTTTTGGACTAACCTGCTGGTGACTAGTCGGTCGACCGACAAGCTGTCTCTGCTACAGTAATGGCTATTTTTTTAATCTGTTTTGATTTCTGACATTTTCCACATGTATTTTTCCCTTTTTGGGTTTTAATCATTTGGATTAAGCCCAGATTTCACCTCAAATGATATTTACCTATTGCCTATACATATGGGTCATTGTAGAGGGTGAGATAACAAGTTTTTTATACAAGTTTTTGAAATCAAAGTTTTTAAAGAAAGTTAAGTTTTTGCTTTCAAGTTTTAAGTTTCAAGAGTTCTCAATTTCAAATCAATCTTTGCAAGTTTTCAACTCTCATGTTCAATTTTCTCAGCTAAATTTCTCTCACACAAACTTCTTGAGTTTTATTTCTCCACTCAAAACTCTAGAAAGTTGTAAAGAGAGTTTGTGATCTTTGTGGTCACCTAGAGTTTGTAAACCTCATTGGTTTAGTACTACCTCTTGTGTAGAGGATTGAAGGTTGAAGTTGTGCACTTCAGGTCTTATGTATACCTTATAGTTGTGGTACCTTTGTAGTGATCCTTGATGGATAGTAAAAATTCTTCACACGATGAAGACAGCGATGTAAAGCAAGTTGCTCGAACCTCAAAACAAACATCTTGTGTTTGCGATTGTCTTGTCTCTCACTCTTGCATCTACTCTTATTGCTCTATTTATGATCATACTTGCTCTTTACATTCTTGCAATCATATTGTATTTGTGTTACTATATTGCTCTATGTCTATTACTTATCGGTTTATTCTTAATAAGAAAGAAGATAATTGTTCACCTCAACTCTTATCTAGAGGAATTGAGAGAAGAAGTTTTAGAACTCTTAATTTGGAATCCGACTTCACTTATTGCTTTGAGTTGACCATTTGAATTGTTTGCTTAAATTATTGCTTTTCGCATTCAATTTGCATTATCATCTTTCACCCCCCTCTAGGTGATTTTCAATTGGTATCAGAGCATTGGACTCTAGTTTTTGGTTTGATCACCTTAGAGAGATCTTCATTTGCTAATCATATTTTTTTGCTTCACACACTTTCATCCATGGCCGATAGCACCAAGTCCCTTCCTAAGTTTGATGGCCTTAACTTTCTCATATGGAAAGTTAAGATAACCGTATTTTTACAATCTTTAGGAAGTCGAGTTGCAAAATCGGTAAACAAATCTTTTAGTGCACCCGATACTGATGAGGACACTTTGTCGGATATTGCCACTAAGAACTTTGATGCTAATGCTAAGGCACACTATGTCTTTCTTCAAGTATTGAATGATGATGATATTGCCAGGATTATTCATTGCAAATCCACCTATAAGATTTGGTCACATTAGGTTGTTACTCATGAAGGGACATCACAAGTCAAGAGAGATAAAATATATCTCTTGTGTTCCTAATATGAGAATTTTTTTATGAATGAAAATAATTTTATTGATGACATGGTTATCAAGTTTACTAAAATCACAAATGATCTTGCCTCTTCATGGTGATGAAATTGATAATGATCAAAAGGTGAGGAAGATCATCCCTCTTAATGGGAAGTAAATGCCATAATATTGAAGGAGCTTAATAATAAAGAAGAGATGGAGATCATTGGTCTTATTGACAACCTTAAGAGGGGAAAGCTAGAGAAGAGAAGGCACCTCAAAAGTAGAAGATTCTTGCCTTCAAATCTACTCCTACCATCTTTGACGAAGAAGAAGAAGAAGATGATGAAGATCTTTCCCTTATAGTAAAGAATGTAAGGAGGATGTACAATATGGCTAAGTTTGGAAATAGAAGAAAATGGCAAGGGAATGAGAAAAGGAAGATAGTTTGCTACAATTGCCGAAAATCAGGTCATGTCATTACCGAATGTACGGAGACCAAGAACAAGCCTCCTGAAAAACACCTAGAGGGGGGGTGAATAGGTGTAATTGCTAATCTAATGATTCTTTTTAAAACTAAGTATGATGAATGATGCAACGATCTCTCAAAAATAAGACTAAGAGCCGAATACCCCGTGAGAGGTTCTGAACTCCTTCCTCCCAATTTCCCTTGAATGGGTTAGAGGTGCGCAATGCAACCTTGTTGTATGAGATATGATCGAACAAGGCAAAGTATGATAGATGAATAGTGAGATGCACACAATATATATCACAAGTATCACAAGCTTGAAGTAATAGCACAAAGAAAGAAACAAGATCACAAGCAAGTAATTTAAAGCAATATAGAGCAAGAGAAATTTAAAACAAGAATTGACACAAGGCAATCGCAAACACAAGATATTTGTTTCGAGGTTCAAGCCACCGCTCTACTCCCCACCTTCACCTCCGTGAAGGGTTTCCACTATCCACCGAGGACGATTACAATGGTCTACCGAAGACCCGAGCACCGAGCTCCACCAAGTACAATAGCCTCTACCGAAGAGGTGTCTCCACAAGAACAAGAAGAAGAACAAGAGTGATCACAACAAGATCACCAAACTCTTTTACAACACTCTCACTCTTTTTACAACTTCACTATAGAATGAGTTAGGGATTTTTGGCTTTATGAAGTGTAGTGAGAAAACTTCAGTTGTAGATTGATATTAGCAATCAAACACAACTTAAAAACAAGCTCAAAAAGAATTGGAATTGAATTTCTCAAACAAATTTTTCTTCTCTTTTGAAAACAATGAAAACTAGAGGATTTTTTCTTTGTTCCTAATGAGGACCTATTTCCCTCTATTTATATGGAGAGAATAGGTTAAACCATCTTCTTTACACCTAATTTGACCTGAAAAAGGTCTCCAACAACTCTTAAAAAGTCTGTTAAAACAGAAAATAAAAACAGTTTTCAGAATTGCACCAAAGAGGAAGGAGCCGTTGGGCTCTTGCAGGCGTAGCGGTCGACTGGCCGGTCGACCATTTGCCTTGTTGGCAAAGAGCCATTGAGCTCCAGTCGACCGCTCGGTCGACCGTCTCCTTCAAAGGAAACACAGTTTCCTTAATGCGGACCGAGAGCAGACCTGCTTTCAGTCGGTCGACCGGGGCGGTCGACCGACAGACGTGCACAAACGTGCACGTCCTGGCACTGGCGCCGGTCGACCGGGCGGTCGGCTGGTCAGCCTGAAACTGGGAAAAACTGTATTTTTCTGACTTAGAAAATTTTGTAAAAATATTTTGAAATACTTACAGCTAAGTATTATGCAAGAAATAGTCTATACACATGTTTTAAACAAGATATTCAAAATGTAACAAGTTGGATACATGTATATATAAACTAAGGCATAAAACTTAGAAACAAACGTTTTTAAAACATAGAATTTGTAAAGAATAATGTGTGTGTGTATCCTAGAGCCAAATATCCTACACTCAAACTTTAACATTTTATTCTTACAATGTTCTAGGGACTTCAAGGCTTCAAGAGGGGCTATCTCCACATGATCTTCAATTTTGCATCTTGAGCCCAAATTGAGTTGTCTTGAGTCCAAAGCACCTTCCTTTAGGGAAGAAGACATCTATTTGAGATAGAAACCTGAAACACACTTAAACAACAATTGATATTAGTACAAATAACTAATATGTTTTGTAATCATCAAAACACACTAAAAAACGGGTGATTGTAACCTTGGGCCAACAATCTCCCCCTTTTTGATGATGACAAAACATATGAGTTATTTAAACAAAAATGGAAGAAGAGCTTGGAAAGCTCCCCCTCAAACAATGCTATGTATATATCAAGAATATGAAAAGCTATGTAAACACACATAAAGCATTAAGAAATATCAACACAATAATTTTTGTCATAAAACTCAAAATAATGAACAAAATTATCTATCTTTTTCTCCCAAAACTCAAGTAAATAAACAAACTCAATAAGCAAACTTATTTCATTAAGCAAACTTATTTCTTTTTCTCCCCCTTTTTGTCATACATCAAAAAGGGTTAAAAACAAAACAAACAAAACAAAAACAAAGTAAAATAGAAATATTTTTAAGAATCTATCATGCAAACATTCAACTCACCACAAATAAATGAAAATCTAGCATAATCTAGAGGTTTAGTAAAAATATCGGCAAGTTGAAAATCGGTAGAAACATAATCAATATCAATATCCCCTTTCTCATAATGATCTCTAAGAAAGTGATACCTAATGTCAATGTGTTTGGTTTTACTATGTTGATTTGCATTCTTTGTCATGTGAATAGTACTAGTATTATCACAAAATATTTTAACATGATCAAAGTGTAAATCATAGTCAAGGAGAGTATGTTTCATCCAAAGAACTTGTGCACAACAAGCTCCGGCTGCAACATACTCCGCCTCGGCGGTTGAAAGGGCTACCTAATTTTGCTTTTTGGAAGACCAAGATACAAGACAATTACCTAGGAATTGACATGTTCCACTTGTGCTCTTCCTATCTACCCTACAACCCGCATAGTCGGCATCCGAAAAACTAGTCATAGAAAATTTGCCGGTTTTCGGATACCACAAACCCATTTCAATAGTGCCCTTAAGGTATCTAATTATGCGTTTAACCGCAATTATGTGAGATTCTTTAGGACAAGATTGAAAACGTGCACAAAGACAAACGGAAAACATAATATCCGGCCTACTAGCCGTCAAATAAAGCAAGCTACCTATCATGCTACGATATAATTTAATGTCTACACTTTTACCTTGTTCATCCTTGTCAAGCTTTGTAGTTGTTGCCATGGGAGTTTTGCTTACTTTAGATTCTTCAAGCCCGAACCTTTTGATTAGTTCCTTTGTGTACTTGGCTTGATTGATGAAGATCCCATCCTTCCTTTGCTTGATTTGGAGTCCAAGGAAATAGTTGAGTTCCCCCATCATAGACATTTCAAATTCTTCCTTCATGCATGATTCAAAAGCTTGGCAAAGAGATTCATTAGTAGAACCAAAAATAATGTCATCAACATAAATTTGCACAATAAGAATATCTTTTTCTACATGTTTTGTAAACAAAGTTGTGTCAATTTTACCTTTCTTAAAACCATTTGAAATTAAAAATGAAGAAAGTGTTTCATACCAAGCCCTAGGGGCTTGTTTTAAACCATAAAGAGCTTTATCTAATTTGAATACAAAATCCGGATGTGTAGGATCAACAAACCCGGGGGGTTGTTCAACATACACCTCCTCTTCAATAAAACCATTTAGAAAAGCACTTTTAACATCCATTTGAAATAATTTAAAATCTTTATATGAGGCAAATGCTAGTGTCATCCGTATGGCTTCAAGCCGTGCTACGGGTGCAAAGGTTTCTTCAAAATCGATTCCTTCGATTTGAGTGTAACCTTGGGCAACTAACCTAGCTTTATTCCTAACAACGTTACCCGATTCATCCAACTTGTTCTTAAAGATCCACTTAGTACCAATTGTTGGTCTATCGTGGGGCCTAGGAACAAGGTGCCAAACTTGGTTGCGCTCAAATTGATTGAGTTCCTCTTGCATAGCTAGAAACCAATATGAATCGGCCTCGGCTTCGAGGACGTTCTTGGGTTCAACATGAGAAATAAATGCATAATGTCCACAATAGTCATGAAGTTTAGAGCGAGTTGTTACCCCTTTTGATACTTCACCTATGACGAGGTCCTTGGGATGATGTGGATTGTATCTCCAATCCTTTGGAAGTTGTTGAGTGGGCTCTTCTCCATTTGTTTGATCTTCATTTCCTTGAGCCTCTTGTATTTTAGCTTCACTTCCTTCATCATCCTTTGGCTTGTCTCCCATAGTAGGTGTATCTTCCAAGGTCACTTTCTCCAAGCCTTCATGCAAAGCATCTATTTCTATAACATTCTTAACAAACAAGTTAGATTCTTCAAATTTAACATGTATAGATTCCTCAATAGTCAAAGATGATCTATTGAAGATTCTATAAGCCTTGCTAGTGCTAGAATAACCAACAAAAATAGCCTCATAAGATCTAGCATCAAATTTTCCTAAATTATCTTTTGTATTTAAGACAAAACATTTGCATCCAAAAACCTTGAAATATGAAACATTTGGTTTTCTAGAAAAGTACATTTCAAAAGAAGTTTTTGAAGTATTTTTACACAAGAAAACACGATTTGATATATAGCATGATGTATTAATGGCCTTGGCCCACAAATAATGTGGTAGACCATATTCACTAAGCATTGTCCTAGCCATCTCTTGCAAAGTTCGATTTTCCGTTCAACTACTCCATTTTGTTGTGGAGTTCTAGGACAAGATAGTTCATGCTTTATTCCACGTTCTTCACAAAAAGTGGTAAAGGGTTGGTTAATGAATTCACCTCCTCTATCACTTCTTATTCTTACAATAGAAGTTTCTTTTTCTTTTTCAACTCTTTTCTTAAAAGTTTGGAAATATAAAAATGCTTGACTTTTGTGTTCAAGAAAGAAAACCCAAGTAAACCGTGAAAAATCATCAACCAAAACAAATGCAAATCTATTCCCACTTAGACTTTTGGTTTGAGTAGGGCCAAATAAATCCATGTGGATTAACTCCAAAGGACGTGATGTCATGATATCCTTAATTGACTTGAAAGAAGACTTAGTTTGTTTCCCAAATTGACATGCGTCACAAACTCGGTCCTTTTCAAAATTCAAACAAGGAATACCTTTCACCATTTCCTTTGTGTTAAGCCTAGATATATGGTCAAAAGAAATGTGGCCTAATCTTCTATGCCACAACCAAGAGTCGTCATCGAGGGCTTTTAAACAAGTAATATTACAAGACATATTTAACATATCTATCATATAAACATTACTTTCACGAAAACCGAAAACACACACGCATTGGAAATTCTATCAATTACTTTACAAGCTACATTATCAAAAACAACATCAAAACCTTTATCACAAAGTTGACTAACACTCAAGAGGTTATGCTTGAGTCCATCAACTAAAACTACATTCTCAATTAAAGGGGATGTGCCAAGTTTTACATTACCAATACCAATGATTTTACCCTTGGCGTCATCTCCGAAGGTGACGATGCCACCTTCATGGTATCTTGATAGGGTTGCAAAGTTGTTGATGTCCCAAGTCATGTGCCTTGAGCAACCACTATCAAGATACCACAATCCTCTACGTCGTTGGGCTTTGGAAGGTACCTATATCATTTAACAAAGTTGTTGACTTTGGTACCCAAACTTTCTTGGGTCCTTGAAAGTTAGTGTTTCGAACCCAAACATTATGAAAAGATGCACTTAGTCTATTATAGCAAAAATTGGCTAAGTGTCCTTTCCGCCCACAATGTGAATATGAGAACACTCTTCCATACATGAATGCATGATGTGTGTGTGAAGTATGAGCATGCTTTGGGGGTTTGCCACGATGTAATGGTTGTGTGGTATGAACATGAGCATGAGCATGGTGAACATTTTTCTTAGGGGCTTGTTTCTTAGGAAACATGGCCTCTAGCTTCTTTTTATCAAACTCACAATTTTTCAAAACAATTCCTAATGAGTCAATTCTTTCCTTAAGCATGGTAATCTCATTAGAATCAACTAGTGGGGACTTGCCTTTACAAGAAATCTTATACGTGTCAAAATCTTTTTGGGTGGAAACAAGAGTGGAAAGTAATTCATCTTTTTCTTTAGAAATAGTAAAGACTTGATGATTAAGAGATTCATTTTCCTTTTTCATTTTTAGATACTTTTTCTTAAGAGAGTCATAGTTATGTGATAGTTCTACAAATGCTTCTCCTAATTCATCCATGGAATGTTCATCATTAAGAGAAGTGGAAGGGGTTACCTTGCTTGTGCTTTCATTAGCCATGAAGCACATGTTGGCGGTGTCAATCTCCTCCTCGGATTCGCTCTCGGAATCCCAAGTAGCTTTCATTGCCTTCTTCTTGTGAGGCTTCTTTGAGGTGGAGGGCTTCACTTTATCCGGACATTCCGCTACAATGTGTCCCGGCCTTTGGCAATTGAAGCAAATTATCTTTCTTTCTTCTTTGCCTCCTTGCCATCTCCTTCTTCCTTGAAATTTAGCCTTGTTGTACATCCTCCGGACGTTCTTCACAAGAAGTGAGAGCTCTTCGTCATCTTCTTCTTCATCGTCTTCGTCGGAGTGTGTGGATTGGCTTTTGAAGGCTATAGTCTTCTTCTTGGAAGGAGCCATGTCCTCCCTTGCTTTCCTCTCCATCTCATGGGTTTTGAGATTCCCAATGAGACCTATGAGCTCCATCTCCTCTTTGTCATTGAGTTCCTTCAAGGTAGTTGCCTTTACTTCCCATGAAGGAGGAAGAGCCCGGATGATCTTTCTCACCTTTTGATCATTGTCAATACCATCACCTAGAGAAGAAAGTCCATTAGTGATCTTTGTAAATTTTGTAACCATATCATCTATGGTTTCATGTTCTTGCATGCTAAAGTTCTCATATTGGGACCGAAGAAGGTCTATCTTAGCCCTCTTAACTTGTGAAGTCCCTTCATGTGTAACTAGCAAATGTGTCCAAATTTCATATGCGGACTTGCAATGAATAACTCTAGCTATATCATCATCATTAAGGGCTTGAAGTAGTGCATAGTGAGCCCTAGCATTGGCATCAAATTCTTTGGTCTCAATTTCGGACCAAGTAGATTCATCACCGGTGGGTGCACTAAAGGGTTTGGTCACGGCCTTTGCAACTCGGCTACCTAGAGATTGCAAGAAAACGGTCATCTTAACCTTCCATATGGGAAAGTTAAGTCCATCAAACTTAGGAGGGGTTTTAATTCCATCGGCCATTTTTACTAAGTGAATATGAATGAAATGATTAGCAAAATTAGGATCTCTCTAAGGTTGTTAAGCCAAATCCTAGAGTCCAAGCTCTGATACCAATTGAAAAACACCTAGAGGGGGGTGAATAGGTGTAATTGCTAATCTAATGATTCTTTTTAAAACTAAGTATAATGAATGATGCAACGATCTCTCAAAAACAAGACTAAGAGCCGAATACCCCGTGAGAGGTTCTAAACTCCTTCCTCCCAATTCCCCTTGAATGGGTTAGAGGTGCGCAATGCAACCTTATTGTATGAGATATGATCGAACAAGGCAAAGTATGATAGATGAATAGTGAGATGCACACAATATATATCACAAGTATCACAAGCTTGAAGTAATAGCACAAAGAAAGAAACAAGATCACAAGCAAGTAATTTAAAGCAATATAGTGCAAGAGAAATTTAAAACAAGAATTGACACAAGGCAATCGCAAACACAAGATATTTGTTTCGAGGTTCGAGCCACCGTTCTACTCCCCGCCTTCACCTCCGTGAAGGGTTTCCACTATCCACCGAGGACGATTACAATGGTCTACCGAAGACCCGAGCACCGAGCTCCACCAAGTACAATAGCCTCTACCGAAGAGGTGTCTCCACAAGAACAAGAAGAAGAACAAGAGTGATCACAACAAGATCACCAAACTCTTTTACAACACTCTCACTCTTTTTACAACTTCACTATAGAATGAGTTAGGGATTTTTGGCTTTATGAAGTGTAGTGAGAAAACTTCAGTTGTAGAGTGATATTAGCAATCAAACACAACTGAAAAACAAGCTCAAAAAGAATTGGAATTGAATTTCTCAAACAAATTTTTCTTCTCTTTTGAAAACAATGAAAACTAGAGGATTTTTTCTTTGTTCCTAATGAGGACCTATTTCCCTCTATTTATATGGAGAGAATAGGTTAAAACCATCTTCTTTACACCTAATTTGACCTGAAAAAGGTCTCCAACAACTCTTAAAAGTCTGTTAAAACAGAAAATAAAAACAGTTTTCAGAATTGCACCAAAGAGGAAAGAGCCGTTGGGCTCTTACAGGCGTAGCGGTCGACCGGCCGGTCGACCGTTTGCCTTGTTGGCAAAGAGCCGTTGAGCTCCGGTCGACCGCTCGGTCGACCGTCTCCTTCAAAGGAAACACAGTTTCCTTAATGCGGTCGACCGGGCGGTCGACCCAAACAAACCGAGAGCAGACCTGCTTTCAGTCGGTCGACCGGGGCGGTCGACCGACAGACGTGCACAAACGTGCACGTCTTGGCACTGGCGCCGGTCGACCGGGCGGTCGGCCGATCAGCCTGAAACTGGGAAAAACTGTATTTTTCTGACTTAGAAAATTTTGTAAAAATATTTTGAAATACTTACAGCTAAGTATTATGCAAGAAATAGTCTATACACATGTTTTAAACAAGATATTCAAAATGTAACAAGTTGGATACATGTATATATAAACTAAGGCATAAAACTTAGAAACAAACGTTTTTAAAACATAGAATTTGTAAAGAATAATGTGTGTGTGTATCCTAGAGCCAAATATCCTACACTCAAACTTTAACATTGTATTCTTACAATGTTCTAGGGACTTCAAGGCTTCAAGAGGGGCTATCTCCACATGATCTTCAATTTTGCATCTTGAGCCCAAATTGAGTTGTCTTGTGTCCAAAGCACCTTCCTTTAGGGAAGAAGACATCTATTTGAGATAGAAACCTGAAACACACTTAAAAAACAATTGATATTAGTACAAATAACTAATATGTTTTGTAATCATCAAAACACACTAAAAAACGGGTGATTGTAACCTTGGGCCAACACCTCCTACCTTTATGAAGATCTACAAGATGAAAGCCTTCAGACATATACGGGACTCGAAAAATGAATCCGAAGAGGAAGTGGGCACGGCAAATGTGGTTTCATGTCTAATGAAAACACACCTAATGTATTTTCGGAACCCTCTTTAGAAGATTGTGATTTCACCACGGAGGAACTTGGAGAAGTATTTGAAGATCTTTGTAACAAGAATGATTTACTCAAGAATAAATAATAGGAAACAAAGAAATGAAATGAGCTTTTGCAAAACCAATTACTGTTGTTTCAAAAGAAAAGAAAAGTTTGTTTATTTCTCTTCAAAATACTCAAAAAGATTTTGAAGCCAACAAGATTTCAGCAAAGCTAAATTTTCTTGTTTTTGATGAGAATAAGATTTATTTGATGAAAACCAAGATAAACACTTTGACTTTTTTTATTATGAAATGTGAGTTGATAAGGCTAGATTAGAAGCTATGTTTTCAAGGAGACAAACTCTAAGAAAACCTCATGTTTCACACACACAAAACCACAAACACACAATGCACACCATGCTACACACACCCATGCTACACATGCTCATCATGCACACTCACATCATGCATTTTTGAAATCACTTAGAGGGGGGTGAATAGGTGACTAGCTAATCTAATGGTGAATTAATGCGGAATAAAAACTATTTATACAAACTACAAAATTCTTATGCACAACACACCAAGTATAACACAAGAGTGTAGCCGGATTCCCCGTGAAGGGCTCTGGACTATCTCCTCAAGATTCCTCTAGATAAGAGTTGAGGTGCCGCTTTGGCTCTCTTGGTTGAATATAAGTGTGAGCAAACAATCCCAATCATATGACAATAAAGCACAATATATATCGAGCATATAAAAGATAAAGACAATATTAGCATGCAATATATAAACACAAGTGAGTGATAGAGAGAGCAATCACAAACACAGGAGAATTGTTTTGAGCTTCGAGCACCCTTGCTCTACGTCCCCACCTTCAACACTATGAAGGATTTCCACTAGAATCGATCCCACCGGATCACTCGGTGCCACAACACCTACAAGGAGTTCACACTAGAACTCTTGGACTCTCTAGTCCCTCTCTTGTTCCCGCAAGAACAACACACCGCAAGGCCACTAGCACGCCGAGGCCGCACCTTTACAAAGAGTTTCCACAAGAACCCGAAACACTGCGAACCCGCAAGTCCGCCTCCTCAGTTACAAAGATGAACACTTTGGTGATCACAACACTTTGATCACCTAAAATCCTCTCACAACAAAGATCCCTATAGGAAGATATAGCAATGGATAGCTCAAGTGTTTGTGTGAGAAAACAAGGATTAAATTTGTGGTGAAAAACTCAAGAAAATCACTTTTGCAAATTCTTGATAAACTCTCCTTTTGAATGGAAGATTTGGCTCTAAAACAAGTGGAGAAAAACACTTAGAAGTGTAGAAAAAACTGTTGCAAAAACCCACTTGAAATCTTGTTAAAAACAATCCAAAACAGCCCCCTTTAAATAGACTTCAGAATATAGCCGTTGGGGTCAAACTGTAGCCAGAATGACCTGTCGGTTGACCGCCCGGTCGACCGGCCAACGGTCAGATTTCTGACCGTTGTGCCAGCGGTCGACCGGCCGGTCGACTGGAGCCATTTCCAGAGAGCTCTGCTCTCTAGCGATCGATCGGGTTGGTCGACCCGCCCTCAAGCCAAACGGCCGTGCACGTTTCGTGCATGTGGGTCGACTGACCCCTGGCACGGTCGACCGGCAGAAGGCCAAAAATAGTCTTTTTCAGGATTTAAAAACTTGGTAATTTTCCTTTAATAAAATCCCATAAATCCACAAAAAATCTACAAAAATAAGTTCAGTATTCTACTTTGATATACAAACATGTTTGAACAAAAATCAAAACATGTTACAAACATTTTGAACTATTTTTGTAACTTAGAAATTTTGGCTAAAAACAAAAACCGTATTTTTCCAAATCGATTTTTTTCAAAATTTCTCCAAATACAAAAATAAGATATTTTAAATACTTTTAAAGCATGGTGTGTATGGATATGATGCACTACACATAAATGATGAAATATCTATGTTTTTGACAATAAGCTCTAAATGGTTTTGGTTAAAACACGTGTATATTTGAAACTCCAAAAATCAAACCGGTATTTTTCCAAAATGAAAATTCTTTTATGAAAACACAAATAAATCTTAAGTGTGTGTATGTACTTGAGCAATCCACCAACTATTCTATCCTTTACATTTTAACTAAAAATAAAATCTTACTAAAAAATAAACCTAGACTCAAGTCTTCTCTTGAAGGTCTTCTCTTGAAGGTCTTCACTTGAAGTCTTCTTCTCCTTCTTGACTTGGTCCAAGAATGATCCAATGAGCTAGACTCCTCTTGAGTACTTGATGTGGTCTTGATACACAAGCTCTTGAATCAAATCATGTTAGCTCCAAAACTCGACTTTAAATCCTTTGTTGAAGCTAAACACCAACTAAGATCTTGATCACAAATCTGAGACTAATTAAACACAAGATTATTAGTACTATAACTACATGAGTTAATCATCATCAAAACTAGAGTGATGGGCCTTGGGCCAACAATCTCCCCCTTTTTACAAAACTCATGGAGTTATATATGCATGGATTAAAGTTAAGCTTCAAAGAAGCTCCCCCTTAACTCATGCGTAGCAATGAACAAACAAGATATACAATGAAGTGCATAAAGTAAACAAAAACATGTATGCAAACATAAGGAGATAAGCATGCCAATCAAGCATAAAACTCATCAAATTTTAATTTTCTTCTCCTTTTTGCAAAACAAAACATATATGCATAAACATAAATCCTTCTCCACCTTTATGTATAAAGTAAGGAAAACATGCATATATATCAAAATACTTCTCTCCCTTTTTGTCAATCATCAACAAAGGGGTTAAAGAAAACACAAAACAATGTTCTCCCCCTTTTTGTCATAAACAAAAATTAATAAAGGGGTGAAATCAAATCAAGCAATAAAGAGATATATGTGATATACATTCATGAAGAGAGAGACGTGAAGTTAGCTCCCCTACATACTTGCATTACATGAAGAAGGGATGACAAAGCCCTAACTCACATAAGGCAAAGTATGTAATGCATAAGTGGAGATGCGAAGCTCCCCTTACACACGTGTATCACATAAAGAAGAGATGTCAAGCTCCTCAATACAAGATACACTCAACATGAATTTATATGTAGAAGAGATGTTAAGCTCCTCTTGCATATAGGAAATACATATCAAAACATTTTTGAATACAAATTTTGAAAAAGTGTTAAACATTTTGATACCATTTGAAATTTGAAATTTTTGATACCAAATGAAATTGAGACATTTTTAAATCTTGATACCAAAGAAAGTAAAGTACTTTATATTTTTATACCAATTGAAATACATGGTAAAACTTTTGTGATACCAATTGAAAATGAAACCCAATTGGAAAACGAAGCATATTGATACCAATTGAATTATATTATAAATTTTGATATCAACAAAATACCAATTGAAAATAATGCATAAGCTTGTTAAAGTACCAATTGAGATACCAATTTGAAATTAAGATTTACATCAAGCTTAGCATAAACATGTAATTTGTGCTTTAAACATGTAAATATACTATAGATCAACCACAATCAAATCATGTATATGTATGAAAATAAAAATACCAATAGAAATTAATATTACTTGAAATGTGAAGCATACATTTATAGAAAACAAAATATGAGTATATACAAAAAAAATATCAATTGTGATACCAATTGAAAATACGATGAGAATCAAGTGTATAACTCATAAAGATCTACCCTTTTTCATGCACATGATAAAAGATTTTTAATTTGAGCATACAAGGCATGGTCGCCCATCCATTCACCCTTTAAGGGGTTGGTAGGGGTTTTAAAAATAAGAGTTTTGAAAATATTTTACAAAATTGAAAACTCTACCTAGTGAAGAATAAATAACTAGTTAAAGTAATTTTTAAAAAACTAGTTAAAGATCCTTCAAAAACATGAAACCCAATCATATATGTTTATCATGAAATATACCAAATACACAAGAGTTGACACTCAAAATCTATAAAGCTCAAATATTCTCATGAAAACAATGTCATGAGTAAACAAGTGAAGTGTGAGTGTAAGAATCATGTAATTAGTATTTTCATGAAAATAGTCAATGAAGCTCAAAAACATCAATCATGTGAAAATCATGAAAATTAATTTTTCATTTAAAAACAAACTACTAGGTATATGTATTATTTATCCAAAGCTAACAATATGCATACATATCCCAAACATAAAAAGAGTCCATAATAGTATTTGCATGAAGGCAAGTGACTCAAGGGTATACATATATATTTATTACCTTTAAACAAACACAACATATACATGAAGCAAAACATGCACAAAGATTGGCAAAACATGTATAATGAGGAAATCATCAAAACTAGGCTATACAAGTACATGTAATAAGTACAAATGAGCAATTAAGTGCAAACATATATGAAACAATTGTTGCTCACTACTTGTACATGTATATACACAAGTTTTGATAAAAACTACATCTAAACAAGTATTTACCACATGAAGCATAAAACATGAATATTCTAACATAAACTAAAACATGCTAAAAATTCATCAGAAGTAAAAGCATGTAAACTTAATGGAGTTTAGAGATAGTTACCAAACCAAGTGCACTATCTTCTAAGTCTCTGAAACATGGTGGTCATCCCACCAAAACTCCTTGATAGCGGTGCATCAATATGTAGTGTCCATTAAGCCTATGCATCCACCACCAAGGCACCAAATCTCTCACGTCATGTGAGAGCCCACACCTACATCAAATACAAGAGGTGGGGACTTTGGTACCCATTTTCTTTTGGTTCCATGAGGGTTAGCATTGTAAGGCACCCAAACATTTTTGTTAGCAAAATTTATAGAATTTATTCTATTATAACAAAATCTTGCTAAATGGCCTTTGCGGCCGCAATGTGTACACTTGTACACTCTAGTATGAACATGTGGATGAGTGTGATGATGTTGTGCAAAGTGTGCATAAGCATGCCTTGGGTGAGGTGCATGAACATGTGGAGCTTGTTTCTTTGAAAACAAGGTTTCCAATGTTTTATGGTTAAATGCACATTTGCTCAAAGTTGAGCTCAAACAATCTATTTTATTTTTCAAAAATTTAACTTCATTTTTATTAATAGTGGCAAGTAAAGCATGGTGAGAATGAGAATCATTATTCTTTTTCTTTTTAGAAACATTTTCTTTTTCCTTTGAAATAACTTTTCTTTTTAAAGAGTTATTTTCTTGTAAAGCAATCACTTTTTATATTTCCACCAAACTAATTTTATTTTTCAAAGAAGTATTTCCTTCACTAAGATCATTCAGTTTAGAAATAAAGAAAATATTTTCATTTTTCAAACTTTCATTTTCTTTTGAAATACATGCAAGTTTATTTTGACATGAATCTTTCTCTTTCAGTAAGGAATCAAATTTATTTTTCATTTTCTTATTATCCTTTTTAAGAATGTCATATTTTTTTAGAAGTTGTTGATAAAATGAAGCAAGTTCATTATAAGACATATCAACATCCTCTTCTAGCTCGGATTCAGTATTTACCTCAAGGGGGTTATCCCCTTAGACCATGTAGCACACGTTGGAAGCCTCACTTCCAACATCCGAGTCGCTCCCCGCATAATATTGCTCTTGTTCGTCAAGGGAGACTATGGTGTTCCATACTATAAAAGCCGAATCAATATTAGCAACCCTAGATAAATATGCATCATTTAGAGTTGACTTTAAAGTGTGAATGGCTTTTGAGTTAGCCTCTAGATGTTTGCCATTTAAACAATATGAATCTTTAATAGTGGCAAAGTAAACATGAATGCCTAAGGCTTTGAGGTACAAAGACATCTTAACCTTTCAAGTTTGGATGTTAAGAATGTCAAAAGTGGGAGGTGTCATGAAATCCATGTGTGTGTACAAATATTGTGATTAGCTATAAATGAGGATCTTTAACTCAAGGTTGTTAGACCCAAATCAAGAGCATTTGGCTCTGATACCAATTGAAATCACCTAGAAGGGGGTGAATAGGTGACTAGCTAATCTAATAGTGAATTAATGCGGAATAAAAACTATTTATACAAACTACAAAATTCTTATGCACAACACACCAAGTATAACACAAGAGTGTAGCCGGATTCCCCGTGAAGGGCTCTGGACTATCTCCTCCAAATTTCTCTAGATAAGAGTTGAGGTGCCACTTTGGCTCTCTTGGTTGAATACAAGTGTGAGCAAATAATCCCAAGCATATGACAATAAAGCACAATGTATATCGAGCATATAAAAGATAAAGACAATATTAGCATGCAAGATATAAAGACAAGTGAGAGATAGAGAGACAACAATCGCAAACACGGGAGAACTGTTTCGAGATTCGAGCACCCTTGCTCTACGTCCCCGCCTTCAACACTATAAAGAATTTTCACTAGAATCGATCCCACCGGATCACTCGGTGCCGCAACACCTACAAGGAGTTCACACTAGAACTCTTGGACTCTCTAATCCCTCTCTTGTTCACGCAAGAACAACACACCGCAAGCCCATTAGCTCGCCGAGGCCACACCTCTACAAAGAGTTCCCACAAGAACTCAAAACACTGCGAACCCGCAAGTCCGCCTCCTCAATTACGAAGATGAACACTTTGGTGATCACAACACTTTGATCACCTAAAATCATCTCACAACAAAGATCCCTATCGGAAGATATAGCAATGGATAGCTCAAGTGTTTATGTGAGAAAACAAGGCTTGAATTTGTGGTGAAAAACTCAAGAAAATCACTTTTGCAAATTCTTTATAAACTCTCCTTTTGAATGGAAGTATTTGGCTATAAAACAAGTGGAGAAAAACACTTAGAAGTGCAGAAAAAACTGTTACAAAAACTCACTTGAAATCTTGTTAAAAACAACCAAAAACAGCCCCCTTTAAATAGACTTCAGAATATAACCGTTGGGGTCAAACTGCAGCCAGAATGACCTGTCGGTCAACCGCCCGGTCGACCGGCCAACGGTCAGATTTCTGACCATTGTACCAGCGGTTGACCGGGGCCATTTCCAGAGAGCGCTGCTCTCTGGCGGTCGACCGGCCCTCCAGCCAAACGGCCGTGCACGTTTTGTGCACGTCGGTCGACCGACCCCTGGCGCGGTCAACTGGGCGGTCGACCGGCAGAAGGCCAAAAATAGTCTTTTTCAGGATTTAAAAACTTGGCATTTTTCTTTAATAAAATCCCATAAATTCACAAAAAATCTACAAAAATAAGTTCAGTATTCTACTTTGATATACAAACATGTTTGAGTAAAAATCAAAACATATTACAAATATTTTGAACTATTTTTATAACTTAGAAATTTTGGCTTAAAACAAAAACTGTATTTTTTCAAATCGATTTTTTTCAAAACTTCTCCAATTACAAAAACAAGATATTTTAAACACTTTTAAAGCATGGTGTGTATGGATATGATCCACTACACATAAATGATGAAATATTTATGTTTTTGACAATAAGCTCTAAATGGTTTTGGTTAAAACACATGTATATTTGAAACTCTAAAAACCAAACAGGTATTTTTCCAAAAAGAAAATTCTTTTATGAAAACATAAATAAATCTTAAGTGTGTATGTATATGTACTTGAGCAATCCACCAACTATTCTATCCTTTATATTTTAACTAAAAATAAAAGCTTACTAAAAAACAAACCTAGACTCAAGTCTTCTCTTGAAGGTCTTCACTTAAAGTCTTCTTCTCCTTCTTGACTTGGTCCAAGCATGATCCAATGAGCTATACTCTTCTTCAGTACTTGATGTGGTCTTGATGCATGTTTGGACACATATATTGCATAAATATTATTTCATTCTGATTGGTAGTCAAAAGTGCATTTTTATCATCATATTTACCATCACATTTTCATATTTATTCATTTAATTCTGCACATTTATTAATAATTTGTAATTTATTGTGTGCAGGCCTCGAATTATTATTTTAACAATAAATAAAGCTTAAAGAGCCCAAAAGCCCAGATCCAAGCCCAGATTTGAAGCCCAAGAGTCAAAGTGCAAATATCAGATTGTCAAAGTGCAATTATACAAGGGCTAAAGTTGTAATTATTAAAGATGAGGGAAGGATAGAATTCTACCCAACCCTAAACTCTTGCAGGATGAGCATAAAAGCCAAAGATGAGAAGGAAATTCGTTTAAAAGAGATTGGGAGAATTCAAAATCAAGGTAACTTGATTACTAAGTTATCTCGAAATCCCAAGATGGAGAGCCAGGATCACACTTCCAGAAGCAAAAGCCCACGTGGACGGACCAGGAGAGGCCACGCGCCAAAGCGCGTGGCCAGAGGAGCCAGATTTGCCGCAAATCCGTGGCAAAACTCTGGATTCCGCGGCAAAACAGTGACGTCAGGATCCCAGTTTTTGTGGGCAACTTCATCCGGACTCCTCGGCCTTTTACACCTATAAATATCACCTGCAGTGCAACGAACAGAGCGTCCAGAAGCGAGCCAAGGGCCAAAAGCTAGGGTTTAGTTTTCTTTCTAGGTTAGATTTTATTTTCGTTTTTATTTTGTAAACTTTGTAACTGAGAGTGGAGGAAACTTTCATGGAGGATGGAGTCTTCGCTTGTACTGAGGTGACAGCGGTATAAGCCCGCTTATCTTCCATTGTTAATGAAATCCGTTTAAGGTTCGTTTTTGTTATTATTTTATGTTTTTCATCTCTTGTTTATTCTTGTGCTTCTATGTTCCTATTTTCTTTCTTCTATGTGTTCTCTAATGCCTTGTGAACAATGAGACCCAACTGCTTCGAGACTGCCTAGCCAACGAAGATCCCTTGATGGCTTATGGCGATGAACATCCTATACGCCATACTTGCAAGTCTTCCGAGAAAAGGTAAATCATCGCACGGATCAAAGGTAAGCAGGCTGAAGAGGTTCGTACGTGTTTTCTTTCTTTTCTTCCTTTAGTTTAGATCCACATCTTCCTAAATTCTTCTCTTCCACTTCACTGTAAATACCACCCATTGTAAATACCACTATTTAACTAATAAAAATAAAAGCTTTAGAGTATAACTTGCTTAACGCTTCCATCGCAGTCCCTCCTTGAGGATCACGACCCGCATAGCCCTGCTACCGCGGATTAGAACTGAGACTTGCACATCTATTCTTAAGCTAACATATTATATTTTGTGTGCAGGAAAAATCAGTCAACAAATTGGCGCCGTTGCCGGGGAGGGACGGTAAGTTTATCTCTAATAAAATTTAATTTTTAACTAATTCTTTATTCTTTTCTGTTTGCAGGTTTGGAGAACAGGAAACAGAAACAGAGCAGCAGCAAGGACATACAGCAACCCAGTGCCTCTGCCCTCGAAGGCAGAACACGAGGGCCTGCAAGTTTGCCGCGGAAACGCGGCCAGAGCCGCGGATCCGCGGCAAGTGCAGTGAACTACTAATTCAGTTTTTTGCAGATTGCTGAAATTTGAGATTACTGCTTACTGCTCTATTCTGTTTTGTTCTGTGATATACCTGTAAATTGCTAATAATTCAACAGTAAATCATTGGTTGTTAAAAATAAAAAGTGATTAGACGTTTGCATATTAGGCACGTGTCTTTTCAATTATTTTTTTTACTATTGAAGAGTGCTGGAGAAGCAAGGTACGTACGCATTGCATGTAGAATAGGATTCATCTCTTGGTTGATTTTCTGCTTTGAGTGATTCTTATCTATTTATCTTGTACACTTGCACTAATTCATCTTAAGGGCATAACCCATTAACAAGATAAGGTGGGGATTTCATCACCCTTCCTTAGCCCAAAAATCATATCCCGAGCACTCACTAACCCAAGCCTAACATAAAAATTAGTGGACGTTGGCCCTAGGGACACTCGGACTCAATTAGGAGATTATCCTAAGGGGGAACGGTGTTGGAAGTTGACTCCTGCCAAATCAGTGTCTAGGAAGGGGATTGAGGGCCGAAAGCCCGAAGTGTGGTGGTTATTTAATTAAGGAACGTCTTTGACGGAAAACCTCCCACCACTCTTGCCCTGACCTGGCTGATTAACTTGTGGTCAAAGTCTACACCCTACCTCCCGTGGACAGTCTAACCAGTTAGGAGTCGTCTAGGTCTAGGTCTACCCTAACTTAGGTTAGAAATTTTTCTTTTTTGTTTGTTTTTTTTCTTTTGTTTGCTTTGTGTGATATGGCCTATAACAATAATTTTTTCAATTTTAATGAGGATCCATATTATACACCAACCTCTTTTTCGGATATTACCAACCCGGCATATCATAACTCTAACCAACCTAGTGTGCCAGATTGGTCTTATCCGAATCATTACATGCCCCAGTCCCAATACTATGAACAAGATTGGAATAATCATCACTACTCTTCACAGAGTCAATGGGGATTCAACACCCCTGAGCCATATGGTCAACCACCTGTTCAACCATTATCTTCATATACGTCTTTTCCCACATCACCAAGGTTTCAGTCCTCCATTGATCTATTCGATGGGTTAGAAGAAAAAGTGGATCGGTTGCAAGATACAATGAATGATCAAATTTCTAGACTTTCAAACATTCTTGAGCATCTTGATAGGAACCAAGAATCATTCTGTTTAGAAGACCTTGATCAAAATTCAATTTTATCACATCAATATGAACTTGCTCAATCCCAATCCTTGGACAAATTGACTAGTTTTAATTTCAATGAGATTGAATTAGATTATGAATGTGAACCCGATCCCCAACTTTGCGATTCAGTTTCCATCTTCGAATCTATGTTGACTCCAGTATCCTTACCCAATTTGGATCAATTTTCTGAGCCAACATTTATTCCCATACCCATAGATCATGAAATTGAATCACCCATTTTTGATGATCATATTGAACTTGACCAATTGTGCAATTTTGAAAGTCCCATGGAAAAATTGGCAAGTTCCCATTTTTATGATATTGAAACTAATGAGATATGTGACCTAGATTCCCAAATCTATGATCAAGTTCAAATTCCCGAATCATTATTGACTCCTGTTTTGTTACCCGACTTAGGTAATATTTTAGAGTCAGTTTTGATTCCCACACCTATCATTCATGAACTTGAATCACAACATTGAGTCACATTCCATTGTGGGAAAATGATTGTAGACTTGAGTTTCAATTTCTTGACTTGGACCCACTTCTTGATCCTAGCCCGACTCCTGAACCCTTACTTGATTTGAGTTTCTTTCCTGAGTCGGTATTAGTTCCTGAACCGATCATTCTTGAGTCCAAGTCAACCATTCTATCAAGTCACATTCTTTTGTTGGACATAGGTATAGACCATGACTCTGTGATGACTTTTCAGGACTGGTCATGTAAAGGGAGTAAGTTTCAAGAGAGGATCTTCCATGATCCTATTCATTCTGGGGACTGTAAATATGTAAATAAAAAAGAGGTCAATAAAGGTAGGTCCCGTGAACTACCACGTTATCTTGTTTGGGCCGCATTTCGTGGACCAATTAGACCACCACCGGAACCACCACCCTAAGGTAACTTCCGCCTTCCCTTGTTCTGTTTCATGCATATATGCATTCATTCATACATTGAGGACAATGCATGAGATAAGTGTGGGGGTGGGCTTTACTAACATACTAACATAAGTAGACACTAACAAAATTTGCTAATAAAAAAAAAAAAGAAATAAAAAATTTAAAAAAAAAATGTTATAAAAAGGACAGTATTTTGACTTATTTTTTTGAAAGAAACCTAAGTTAGTTTTAAGGATTAGGAAAATCATGATTAGGATTTCTAAAAACTTGGTCAAAATAAATAAATTGTTGAATTTTTAAGTATAGGAGGAGAAATTGAATAAGTAGTTAGTCTTAATTTTTACCTTAATGAAATGTGCATACCAAATGCATATCTAGGATTCTAAGACAAAGACCCTTGTGCCTCATATATAAAAAAAAATAAATAAAAAAATCACCAATTAAGCTGATACATGTGCCTCAAGAAGCATAAGTATTCATGCCTAAAGGTGAGTAAATAAAATAAAGTCCTTAGTTTTGGGGCCTAGTTCACTCGAATTTGAGTCCGCGGGGTGTTTTCTCACCTGGTGCCCTAAAGCCAACCGGTTTGGGAGCCACCGACTTTAAGTTCGCTACATGGGTGGATTAGAAAGCCTAAGAAAACTAAGAAATATTACATATGTACTAACACATCTAAGAGTCAATTAGTTAGGTATGAGGGCCTCAAGAAGCCTTAATGCTTATACGAAAGAAAATTAGATGCGTTATACATATTAAAAAAAAAGAAAAAAATATATATAGAGAGGCATGAGAGTCCAAGTTAAAGAATTCCTAGTATAAAAACATAAGGATGCATATGATTTTTGGTAACGAAAAAGACTATATTAGAAATTCAATTTTAATTCTTACCTAAAATGGAAAACAATTAACTTTATTAAGACTAAGTTTAAAGAATGAATAAAAATGAGGATCCTAAAACTTATAGACTACTCAGTCTCTTCAATAATAATTCAAATATTTTTCTTTTTATGGATTTTGTGGGTGTAATCCGCTGAAAACCCTCACGAGACAACACTCGTCCTCTAGGGTAACCTAGAGGTTTAACGGCTTGTTGCACGTGCTAAGTGCAATCGTGATTCCTACGAAAGTGAGTTAGGTTAGATTAACTTTTTCTTTTTCTTTGTTTTTACTCGAGGACGAGCAAAAAGATAAGTGTGGGGGTGTGATTGGTAGTCAAAAGTGCATTTTTATCATCATATTTACCATCACATTTTCATATTTATTCATTTAATTCTGCACATTTATTAATAATTTGTAATTTATTGTGTGCAGGCCTCGAATTATTATTTTAACAATAAATAAAGCTTAAAGAGCCCAAAAGCCCAGATCCAAGCCCAGATTTGAAGCCCAAGAGTCAAAGTGCAAATATCAGATTGTCAAAGTGCAATTATACAAGGGCTAAAGTTGCAATTATTAAAGATGAGGGAAGGATAGAATTCTACCCAACCCTAAACTCTTGCAGGATGAGCATAAAAGCCAAAGATGAGAAGGAAATTCGTTTAAAAGAGATTGGGAGAATTCAAAATCAAGGTAACTTGATTACTAAGTTATCTCGAAATCCCAAGATGGAGAGCCAGGATCACACTTCCAGAAGCAAAAGCCCACGTGGACGGACCAGGAGAGGCCACGCGCCAAAGCGCGTGGCCAGAGGAGCCAGATTTGCCGCAAATCCGCGGCAAAACTCTGGATTCTGCGGCAAAACAGTGACGTCAGGATCCCAGTTTTTGTGGGCAACTTCATCCGGGACTCCTCGGCCTTTTGCACCTATAAATATCACCTGTAGTGCAACGAACAGAGCGTCCAGAAGCGAGCCAAGGGCCAAAAGCTAGGGTTTAGTTTTCTTTCTAGGTTAGATTTTATTTTCGTTTTTATTTTGTAAACTTTGTAACTGAGAGTGGAGGAAACTTTCATGGAGGATGGAGTCTTCGCTTGTACTGAGGTGACAGCGGTATAAGCCCGCTTATCTTCCATTGTTAATGAAATCCGTTTAAGGTTCGTTTTTGTTATTATTTTATGTTTTTCATCTCTTGTTTATTCTTGTGCTTCTATGTTCCTATTTTCTTTCTTCTATGTGTTCTCTAATGCCTTGTGAACAATGAGACCCAACTGCTTCGAGACTGCCTAGCCAACGAAGATCCCTTGATGGCTTATGGCGATGAACATCCTATACGCCATACTTGCAAGTCTTCCGAGAAAAGGTAAATCATCGCACGGATCAAAGGTAAGTAGGCTGAAGAGGTTCGTACGTGTTTTCTTTCTTTTCTTCCTTTAGTTTAGATCCACATCTTCCTAAATTCTTCTCTTCCACTTCACTGTAAATACCACCCATTGTAAATACCACTATTTAACAATAAAAAAGATAATTTTTAGAGATAACTTGCTTAACGCTTCCATCGCAGTCCCTCCTTGAGGATCACGACCCGCATAGCCCTGCTACCGCGGATTAGAATTGAGAACTTGCACATCTATTCTTAAAACTAAAATACTATATTTTGTGTGCAGGAAAACTCGATCAACACATTCCTACATATATTCTATAATAAATCATTACAAACTCACTTGTCTTAATGTCCTAATCCTTGCAGGATGATAAAAAGAAGATAAACACGGATCCTATCCAAACAAACCCAAAAGTTCAAATCAAACAGGGATCGACTCAAATTCAGAGAATCTTTAATCTATCTTATCTGAGGATTGGATCTACCAGATAAGATAATACTATAAAAATTCAAAATAAAAATGAATTTTTTGAAGACCCTATTGGGTTTGCTAAGGATAAATGGATAGAGAGAAGATCAACGGATGAGATGAAGCAATTTAGATTCTGATTCAGACTGGATACAGTTTAGCATTTTAATCATATATTTTGTTACCGAATCTCAAATCTGGTGATTCAAGATGATCCAGAAAGAAGATTTAAAGGGCTACAACGCTTATGTTGATCACTGTTTCGAATTCTATTATCTGTTAAGCAATATTCAGCAATCAACACGCCATCAAGCTGCAGATCAAAATTCTGGATAAATCAAGTTTGGAGATAAGGGGAAGACTGAAATTTAAAAATAGCCAACTCTTCCTATCTCCCTACACTCTCCCTTATCATTATTTTCCTATAAATACCTGTATTCATTGAGAGAGAGAGGACACCAGAGGGCTGAAAAGCTAGAAAAAGAAAGTTTTGAGCGTTGTAATGCGAGATTGGAGAGGTCAAGAGCTTTGTATTTGATGCTTATGGAATAAAATTCAGAATTCTTCTTCACGATCTTGCGGCGTTCAGTCTAAGTTTTTCTTTAATTTTCTCTTTATTTCTTTTTGCTATTCTTTTCTTTCATATTTGATTCCATGAAGTCATCTCTTTTCTTTTATTAGCTTCTTTTGTTTTCAGCATCGCTTGGAGGAGGGAGACAACAAGGCGACGATAAGAAATAAGTTCACTAGTTCATCTTCCTCTTCCCTTACCAATCTTTTAATTTTTTTTTCTTATTTTGGGTATTCAAATCTTCGCAAAAAGGTTAGTATTTCTTTCTTCTTTTGCTTTCTTCATATTTTTATTTTTCTTTTGCTTTCTTCTACAAGATCTTTATTTATTTATTTATTTTTAAAAAACAAAATTCCAACCTTCATCCAAGGGATTTCTCAACTAGAATAAGATAAAAGTGAGATTTTTAATAACTAAATTTTCAAGAACAAGTCTCTGTGGATTCGATTCTATACTTGCCACTACACACTTTGCTAAAAAGATTTTAGTAAGTTTAGGTTTTATAACTTGTATGTGATTCAACAACGATGGAGTTTTTCATGAATTTCGAATCGCGAACAGTTTTGGCGCCGTTGCCGGGGACTTTTGAAAATTTTTGGTTTTGAAAAATCAACATCTAATCCTTTTCTAGTTTAATATTAAAAAAATTAAAAAAATTATCAAAAAAAAATCAGAATTCTTTTTATTATTTTTCTTTTCATCCCTAAGATTTAATTTCAAATTTTCTTTTGCAGGGATATTGCATGAACAAAAGAAGACTTGCACAACAAGAAGAAGCTTGCTTGCTTATGACATATTGCTTTGCTAAAATAAAATAAATAAAAACTTGCTTGCTTCAGAGTCGCCGGAAAGGTTAGTATTTTCTAATTCTACCCACGAATCTCTTGTCAGTGGGGTTTTGTAGGTGCTTATTGATTGAATTTTGTGCTGCATTAGTGCATACTTGCATAAAAAGATCTTAAGAGCTGTCCCCCCTCACATAAGGTCGGGATTTCATCACCCGTTCCTTGGCTCAGAAATCACAACTGCATATAAGTTTTTTTTCCCAAGCTTGAACTAATTTAAAATAATTAGAACTCAGCCACTAGGATTTCGAGCTCATTTAAGTGGAACTATTTTGGGAAGACTCCAGTGAACACTTTCAAGCTCGCGAAAGAGGGCTTTCTCATCTAGAAAGGGTGACTTAGCCATTGCGGCGGTGCCTGGCCTGGAAGAAGGACCGAGAAACTTTCCTGTCTAAGAAAGGGTGGCTGAATTTAGTAAGTGCCCGCCAGGGGGGAGAGCCGAATCGCTTGTTTGACGAGTTTAACCGGTAAACCCACTATCCTTCCAACCCAGTTAGGAGTTGTCTAACTAGGGAGAATTCTATTCTCTTAAGATTAGTGGAAAAAAAACTGATTACCTTTAAATTAAATTCAAGATAAAAAAAATACTTGATTGCAATTGATTGGTTGAGTCATCTTGTGAGTAAACTTATCTAGGATTTAGAAAATCCTTCATCAGGGCAGTATCCTAGTTCATGCGAAAGTGGGTTCGTATTAAGGGTCGATTAGAATCCATTATTGTTTCTGACCCTACTGCAACAATGGGTGACACTAATGAAACCAAACAAGAATGTCTACTAGATTTAGGGGCAAGTGTAAACCTTTTACCCTATTCTGTGTACAAACAATTAGGTTTAGGGGAGTTACAACCCACTAACCTTACATTGCTTCTAGCAGATAGGTCAGTTAAGGTCCCCAAGGGAATTATTGAGGATGTTATGTTGAAGGTCGACGAATTCTATTTTCTTACTGACTTTGTGGTCTTAGACACTGAACCAGTTAGAGATCCAAGCAATCACTCCCCTATGATTTTAGGGAGACCATTCCTTGCTACTGCTGATGCTGTTATTAGATGTAGGAATGGAGTCATGACCTTGTCATTTGGGAATATGACAGTTGAGCTAAATGTTTTCCATACTAGTTCCCAACCACGTGTAATGAACGATCATGAGGAGATCAACATGATTGATGTGTCGGTCAAGCACACCTTTGAGGAGTCTTGCTATGAAGACCCCTTAGAGAAATGCTTGGCCCATTTTGGAATGAATTTTGATATTGAGGAGTCTATAGAAGAGGTGAACGTATTGTTAGATTCTGTCCCCATCATGGACACCAACCTATGGAGACCTAAGGTAGAACTCTCACCACTGTCAACATCTATTCCTGTTCCATCAATCGTTGAGGCTCCCAAGTTGGAGCTCAAACCTTTACCTGACACATTGAAGTATGCATTCCTAGGTAAGTCAGAAACCTTGCCTGTAATCATATCATCTCATTTAGATAAGGACCAAGAAGAAAAGTTGCTAGATGTTCTTGAGGAACATAAGGAAGCCATAGGATGGACCATAGCAGACATCAAGGGAATTAGCCCCTCTGTGGTAATGCACCAAATTCATCTTGAAGAGAATGCCAAGACCTCGAGAGAACCACAGAGGCGTTTAAACCCTGTTTTGAAAGAGGTGGTGAGAGCGGAGATAGTAAAATTATTAGATGCGGGTATCATTTACCCTATCTCTGATAGTCAGTGGGTTAGTCCAATACAAGTTGTACCCAAAAAGTCCGGAGTCACAGTTGTTACTAATGAGAACAATGAGTTGGTTCCAACTCGTGTTCAAACTGGTTGGCGAGTGTGCATAGACTATAGAAAACTCAACTCCATGACTAGGAAAGATCATTTTCCTCTGCCTTTCATCGACCAATTGTTAGAACGTATCGCTGGTCACGCATACTATTCCTTCCTCGATGGTTATTCAGGATATAACCAAATCCACATTGCTCGTGAGGACCAAGAGAAAACGACATTCACATGTCCGTTTGGCACATTTGCATATCGTCGCGTGCCCTTCGGGCTATGCAATGCACCAGCTACTTTTCAGCGGTGTATGTTGAGCATCTTTTCAGATATGGTTGAGCGATTTCTGACTTCTTTGTCTTTGGGTCTACTTTTGATGAGGGTTTATATCATCTATCATTGGTATTGATAAGATGCAAGGAGAAAAACCTAGTTCTTAATTGGGAAAAATGCTATTTCATGGTGAAATTCGGGATTGTCTTAGGACACATTGTTTCTGATAGAGGTATAGAGGTTGATAAAGCTAAGGTAGAGCTAATCACCAAATTACCACCTCCTAGAACTGTTCGGGAGGTGCGATCTTTCCTAGGCCATGCTGGATTTTACCGCCGCTTTATCAAAGATTTTTCCAAAATCTCCAAACCTCTTTATGATCTTCTAGCAAAGGATGTTCCTTTTGAGTTCACCCTTCTTGTTTGGAAGCCTTTGAAAGGCTAAAGACCGAGTTAACCACGACACCCATCATCCGACCACCTGATTGGAATCTCCCATTTGAGGTGATGTGTGACGCTTCCGACTATGCTGTAGGGGTTGTTCTAGGCCAACGAGTGGATAAACTTCCTCATGTCATTTGCTATGCCAGTAAGACTCTTAACAATGCCCAACTGAATTATTCCACCACTGAAAAAGAGTTGTTGGCAGTAATTTTCGCTCTTGACAAATTCCGTTCATACCTTATAGGTTCTAAGGTCCTAATCTACACCGATCATGCAGCTTTAAAGTACCTTCTCACAAAAAAAGATGCTAAAGCCCGTTTAATCCGTTGGATCTTACTCCTACAGGATTTCGACTTACAAATTCATGATAAAAAGGGAGCTGAGAATGTTGTAGTAGATCATTTGTCTAGGATTGTAGTTGAATCTGTGTCCGACTCACCACCTGTCCTTGAGACATTTCCTGATGAGCAGTTAATGTCCGTCTCCTCTTCAATTGTTCCGAGGTATGCTGACATTGTGAATTATCTTGTCACAGAATAGATGCCCGATTCATGGACCAAGCAAGAACGATTGCGTTTCTTAGCTAAGATCAAATGGTTCTTCTGGGATGAACCATACTTGTTCAAGTACTGTCCCGATCAGATCATTCGACGCTGCATTCCTGACTCAGAATTTAGGAGCATCCTTTCATTTTGCCATGACCAAGCCTGTGGAGGTCATTTTAGTGGGAAGAAAACTACTGCAAAAATTTTGCAATGTGGTTTTTATTGGCCCACTCTATTTCGTGACGCTCATGTCTATTGTCAATCATGTGATCGTTGTCAACGATTAGGGAAGATTGCACGCCGGAATGAAATGCCGTTAAACCCGATCTTAGTTTCGAAATCTTCGATGTTTGGGGCATTGACTTCATGGGTCCCTTTCCTATATCCCATGGATACCAATACATCCTTGTAGCAGTTGACTACGTCTCTAAATGGATAGAGGCGGTAGCATGTAAAACCAATGACCACAAAGTTGTGGTAAACTTCTTGAAAGAGAATGTATTCTCTCGTTTTGGCTTTCCTTGTGCAATCATCAGCGATGGTGGAAAACATTTCTGTAATCGTACATTTGAAGCCTTAATGAGAAAATATTGCATCAATCATAGAGTAGCCACCCCTTATCACCCACAGACTAGTGGCCAAGTAGAAGTTTCCAATCGAGCCATCAAGACCATTCTAGAGAAAACTGTGAACACCACTAGAAAAGATTAGTCTCTTCGCCTGACTGATGCCTTATGGGCATATAGAACTGCATTCAAA
The DNA here is from genome assembly GCA_038442645.1 of Agave tequilana. Taxonomy (NCBI): domain Eukaryota; kingdom Viridiplantae; phylum Streptophyta; class Magnoliopsida; order Asparagales; family Asparagaceae; genus Agave; species Agave tequilana. The sequence continues at coordinate 78,476 of JAVJIF010002230.1, forward strand.
ACTCCTATTGGAATGTCTCAATATAGGTTAGTTTATGGCAAGGCTTGCCATCTTCCTGTCGAGTTAGAACATAAAGCATACTGGGCAATCAAACACCTAAATTTTGATCTAGACAAGGCAGGAGAGTCTAGGAAACTTCAACTAGATGAGCTTGAAGAGATAAGGAATGATGCATATGACTGTTCAAAACAGAACAAGGATCGTATGAAGATTATGCATGATAGAATCATAACTCGGAAGGAATTTCAACCAGGACAAAAAGTCTTGCTGCACAATTCCCGTCTACATCTCTTTTCAAGAAAACTAAAATCTCGTTGGACCGGTCCATACATTGTTCATAAGGTACACTCACATGGTGCAGTTGAGGTCTACAATACCACGGATGGTACCACTTTTCAAGTAAATGGTCATCGTTTAAAATCATACCGTGAGTATCTGAGCCCTGAAGTGGAGGAAATCCTTCTGGAAGATCCTGTTTATCAGGATTGATCTCTATATATATTAGGGATCCATTTATGTATTATAGTTTTTGTATTTTTTCTCTTAACTAGACAATGATGAATGACATCCACTCGTCCTCATCAGGTACTATCTACCCTTCACATTCTTACATTTGTAGCATGCTATGCATTCATTCATACATTGAGGACAATGCATGAGATAAGTGTGGGGGAGGGTTAACATAGGTTTTCTTTTAGGTTTTCTAAAAAAGAAAATAATAATAATAATAATAATAATAAAGATTAAAAATATAAAAAATATATAAAAAAAATTTCTTTGTTACAAAAAAAAAAACTTTTTGAAAAGAAAAATAATACTTTGACTTATTTTTGCAAGAAATTAAGTTAATTTTAAGGAATAAGAGAACCATAATTAGGATTTCTTATACTTGGTTGAAATAAGAATATTTGTTTAATTTCTAGGGATAGGAAGAAAAAATTGAAAAAGTAATCCAGTCTTGATTTTTACCTTGATAAAATATGCATCTTTTATATACTTACATACTTAGGGTTCAAAAACAAAGATTCTTATGCCTTCAAAAAAAAAAAAGAAGAAGAAAAAATATATATTATATATAATAAGAATCCTTTGATTAAGCTGGATTTTTGTGCCTCATAAAGCATGATTATTCACGCCTAAAAGTGGTTCATATCACCAAATAAATCCTTAGTTTTGTGGCCTTGTTTGCTTGAGTCCTAAATCCTTGGGGTGTTTTCTCACCCGGTGCCCTAAAACCGTCCAGCTTGGGAGTCACCGACTAAGGCTCATTACATGGGCAAATTAGAAAGCCTAAGAAAACTAAGGAATATTACCACCCTTATATATACAAATAATACAAATAAGGCATGAGAGTTAGAGTTGAAGAACCCTTAGTCAAAATATTCACGGTCACAAGATGCATATGACTTAGGGTAAAATAATAGACTAGATGAGAATACAATTTTATTCCTTACCTTAATTGATAACAAATATTTGAATAGAGGTTAAGTCTAGGGATGAATAATTCGATACTCTTATAACTTACAAGTTGCTTAATACTTGTAAAAACACTTCAAATAGTTTCTCTTCTTTTCAAAATGTATTTTCAAAAATACTAACAAATTATTTCTTTTCTTTACGGATTTTGTGGGTGTAATCCACTGAAAACCCTCAGGAGACTACAACTCCTCCTCTAGGGGTAACCTAGAGGTTTAAAGGCTTATTGCACATGCTAAGTACAATCGCGTGACCTGCGAAAGTGGTCCAAATAAAAACCTTAGGTTAGTTTTGTTTTTCTCGAGGACGAGCAAAATATAAGTGTGGGGGTGTGTTTGGACACATATATTGCATAAATATTATTATATTCCTACATATATTCTATAATAAATCATTACAAACTCACTTGTCTTAATGTCCTAATCCTTGCAGGATGATAAAAAGAAGATAAACACGGATCCTATCCAAACAAACTCAAAAGTTCAAATCAAACAGGGACCGACTCAAATTCAGAGAATCTTTAGCCTATCTTATCTGAAGATTGGATCTACCAGATAAGATAATACTATAAAAATTCAAAATAAAAATGAATTTTTTGAAGACCCTATTGGGTTTGCTAAGGATAAATGGATAGAGAGAAGATCAACGGATGAGATGAAGCAATTTAGATTATGATTCAGACTGGATACAGTTTAGCATTTTAATCATATATTTTGCTTCCGAATTTCAAATCTGATGATTCAAGATGATCCAGAAAGAAGATTTAAAGGGATACAACTCTTATGTTGATCACTGTTTCGAATTCTATCATCTGTTAAGCAATATTCAGCAATCAACACGCCATCAAGCTGCAGATCAGAATTCTGGATAAATCAAGTTTGGAGATAAGGGGAAGACTGAAATTCAAAAATAGCCACTCTTCCTATCTCCCTACACTCTCCCTTATCATTATTTTCCTATAAATACATGCATTCATTGAGAGAGAGAGAGGACATCAGAGGGTTGAAAAGCTAGAAAAAGAAAGTTTGAGCGTTGTAATGCGAGATTGGAGAGGTCAAGAGCTTTGTATTTGATGCTTATGGAATAAAATTCAGAATTCTTCTTCACGATCTTGCGGCATTCAGTCTAAGTTTTTCTTTAATTTTCTCTTTATTTTTTTGCTATTCTTTTCTTTCATATTTGATTCCATGAAGTCATCTCTTTTCTTTTATTAGCATCTTTTGTTTTCAGCATCGCTTGGAGGAGGGAGACAACAAGGCGACGACAAGAAATAAGTTCATTGGTTCATCTTCCTCTTCCCTTACCAATCTTTTAATTTTTTTTTCTTATTTTAGGTATTCAAATCTTCGAAAAAAGGTTAGTATTTCTTTCTTCTTTTACTTTCTTCATATTTTTATTTTTCTTTTGCTTTCTTCTACAAGATCTTTATTTATTTATTTATTTTAAAAAACAAAATTCCAACCTTCATCCAAGGGATTTCTCAACTAGAATAAGATAAAAGTGAGATTTTTAATAACTAAATTTTCAAGAACAAGTCTCTGTGGATTCGATCCTATACTTGCCACTACACACTTTGCTAAAAAGATTTTAGTAAGTTTAGGTTTTATAACTTGTACGTGATTCAACAACGATGGAGTTTTTCATGAATTTCAAATCGCGAACAATGCACAAGCTCTTGAATCAAACCGTGTTAGCTCCAAAACTCGACTTTAAATCCTTTGTTGAAGCTAAACACCAACTAAGATCTTGATCACAAATCTGAGACTAATTGAACACAAGATCATTAGTACTATAACTACATGAGTTAATCATCATTAAAACTAGAGTGATGGGCCTTTGGGCCAACAATTTTTATATGCCAAGGTGTATTCATGCACCTATTGTGTTCGAAAAGGTCACTTGGAAAAGTTTTGCTATGATACGATTATTGCTTCAAATGATCATGTTTGGGTTCGGAAGACTAACACTCTAGGACCTAAGAAACTTTGGGGACCAAAGTCAACTCTTTTGTTAATTAATATAGGTACAGACCAATGCTCCAAGACGTAGGGAGTGTTGATACTTTAATAGTTATTAATCAAGGCACATGGCATGGAATATCAACAATTTTGCAACTCTATCAAGGTACCATGAAGGTGGCACCATCACCTTCGGGGATGACTCAAAGGGTGAAATCACTGTTATAGGTAATATCAAAATTGACTTATCTCCTTTAATTGAGAATATTGCCTTGGTTGAAGGCCTTAAACATAATCTTTTAAGCATTAGTCAACTATGTTTTCGATGATTTTAATTGTGAAATTTTGGAGAAGAAAACAAATACTGGTGTTCTTTTTGTTTTCGTAAAAAAAAATTTACATGATTGACATGTTGAATTTACAATGCAATATCACTTGTTTGAATGCTTTTAATGAAGACTCTTAGTTATGGCATTAGAGATTAGGCCATGTTTATTTGACCATCTATCCCGAATTAATTTTAAGGAATCGCTAAAGGATATTCCTAATTTGAAACTTAATAGGACCGCATTTGCAATGCATGCCCACTTGAAAAAATAAACTAAGTCCTCTTTCAAAACAATCAAGGATATCATGACATCAAGACCTCTAAAGTTGATACACTCTGTTTGGACCAACGAAAATCAAAAGCCTTAGTGATAATGGTTGTTTTTGGTTTAGTTGATGATTTTTCAAGGTTACATGGTTTTTTTTTATAGAACATAAAGATAAAGTTTTTTCACATTTTCATATTTTTAGAAAAAGAGTTGATAAAGAAAAAGATTTTTCAATTTTGCGCATTAAGAGAGATAGAGGTGGTGAGTTTATCAACCATTTTTTTATCACTTTTGTGAGGAAAATGGAATCAAACATGAGTTGTCATGTCCTTAAACTCCACAGCAAAATGAAGTCGTTGAAAGAAAGGATCGTACTCTTCAAGAAATGACTAAGATTATGATTAGTGAATATGGACTCCCTCAATATCGATAGGCCGAGGCCATAAACACTTCATGTTACATTAGGAATATGATCTACTTTTGCAAAAATTCTAACAAAACTCCCATTGAAATTTACTATTTAAGAAAACCAAATGTTACCTATTTTTATGTTTTTGGATGTAAATGTTTTGTTTTAAATACAAAAGAAAATCTAGATTAGTTTGATTCAAAAACTTTGAAAATTATTTTTGTTGGATATTCTAATACAAATAAGGCTTATAGAGTCTTCAATAGATTAACTTTGAATATTGAAGATTTATGCATGTTAAGTTTGAGGAATCTAATACTCTTGTGAAGCATGTTGTAGAGATTGATTCCTTAGGTAAAGACATGGAGAAAAATTCTTTGAAAGACTCATTGGTACAAGAAGAGGGAGACAAGCTAAAGGATGATACAAATGGTGAAGTCCAAGATGTTGAAGTGTGGCCAACTTAACCACTACCAAAGGATTGGAGATACGCAACAAGTCATCCCGAAGATCTCATCTTAGATGATGCATATAGAGACTTGGTATCACTTTGTTAGAGACCATTATGAGAAACAAGATATTGAAATTGATTATATTTTTACCGACTTTCACCGATAATTTTGCTAAACCTCTTGACTATAATAGATTTTCTTTCATTTGTGGTGAATTAAATATTTGTATGATTGATACATGATGTTTTAAGTTTATGAGTTTGCTTGGTTTTATGAGTATCAGATCATTTTTTATGAAATTTTCATTTGAGTTGAGTTTTCTTTTCAGTTGGTATCATGTAAATTTTCAAGTGATCTATTTTCAATTGATATTTGAATTATTAGAATTGGTATCTCTCTTTTTGATGCATGACAAAAAGAGGGAGAAGAATTTTGAGTTATTTATTTGAGATTGAGTTATTTGTTTAAGATTTTCATGCAATTACCTCTTATCCATTCTCATGTTGTATGCGATGTTTAATTAGTTGTATCTTACTCTTTATTGCATACTTATTTTGGTGGTTGGAGGCATGAAAGGAGGTTGGCCTGTTTAAGAATAATGTTCTATATTGCAAAATTCATATTTATATGCATATGACTTGCTTGTTATTGCTATATCTTTTAGTCATGTATGATGGAACTTTATATATAAGCATAATTTCAGAGGAAGCTTTCCAAGCTCTTCATTTCATTTGTTTTAAACAACTCATGTGTTTTGTCATCATCAAATAAGGAGAGATTGTTGGTCGAAGGGTACAATCACTGATTTTGTTTTGATAATTACAAAACTCATGTAGTTTTAAGGTACTAATCAAGTTCAAGTGTTTATAAGCTTATAGGGTTCAAGAGATAGATTGTGTTTCATTCTTTCTCTAGAAGAAGGTTTTGAAGTGATCAAATTGATTCAAGGATGAGATTCAAGCTCGGACGATCAAAGCATGGATTTTGGAGAAGCCCTCTTGTTGAAGACTTGAAGATAGATTAACCTTAAGTAAGAACTTAGAATGTTTAAGTTTTAATGATTGAATTGATGCTCAAGAAGTATTACACACAAAAAAGATTTCAATGCCTATTTTTGGTTATTGAACATGTTCTACAAAATATTTATTAATACACTTCAAATATTTTCCGAAATTTTTATACCCAATTGTGCACATGTATTTCAAAGCCTATATTTTGGCAAAATTATTTTTATACTTATATAAATTATTTTAGAAATGTATTCTAATTCAAAAACTATCTTTAATATGGTTTTTAGGGTAGGTCGGTCGACCGACCAGACGACTCACGTATTTGCAAAGTATATGCACTGCGCCGGTCGACCGTTTGTGCATAGTCTGCTTGTGTACATTTGGCAATCGATGGAACGGTCAACCGCTAAACCTTAGTTGCCCTCTATTTGGCACTTCGGTCGACTGACCAATTGATCGACCAGTCGACCAGACCATTTCTTGGGACTTTCTGTTTGTTTCGGTCGACCAACCGGTCGACTGACGCCTAACTGCTACTTTTTGGACTAGCCTGTTGGTCGACCAACAAGCTGTCTCTGCTACAATAATGGCTATTTTTGAATCTGTTTTGATTTTTGACTTTTTTCAACAGGTATTTTCACCTTTTTGGGTTTTAATTACATGGATTAAGCCCAGATTTCACCTCTAATGATATTACTTATTGCCTATATATATGGGTCAGTGTATACAAGGTTTTGAAATCAAAGTTTTTAAAGAAAAATCAAGTCTATGCTTTCAAGTTTCAAGAGCGTACAATTCCAAATCAATCTCTGCAAGTTTTCAGCTCTCAAGTCCAATTTTCTGAACTGAATTTTCTTTCACACAAACTTTTTGAGGTTCATTTCTCCACTCAAAACTCTAAAAAGTAATAAATAGAGAGTTTGTGATCGTTGTTGTCACCTAGAGCTTGCAAAAGTTTATTGGCTTAGTGCTACCTCTTGTGTAGAGAATTGAAGGTTGGAGTTGTGTACTCCAGGTCTTGTGTAGACCTCGTAGTTATGGTACCTTTGTGGTGATCCTTGGTGGATAATAGAAATCCTTCACACGGTGAAGGCGGGGACGTAGATCAAGTTGCTCGAACCTCAAAACACACATTTTGTGTTTACGATTGCCTTATCTCTCACTCTTGCTTCTACTCTTATCGCTCTTTTGGTGCTCATACTTGCTCTTTATGTTCTTGCAATTATATTGTGTTTGTGTTACTATTGTTTTATATCTATTGCTTATCGGTTTATCCTCATATAAGAAAGAAGATAATTGTGCACCTTAACTCTTATCTAGAGGAATTAAAGGAGAACTTCTAGGGCCCTTAATTGGGAATCAGGCTTTACTTCTTACTTTGAGTTGGCATTTGGATTGTTTGCTTAAATTGTTGTTTTTTACTTTCGATTAGCATTGTCACCTTTTCACCCCTCTCTAGGTGATTTTCAGATATCAGTATCGTCGATGAAACTGTTGGTACTTTTGTTTCGTGGCCAAGGAGACTTTTCATTTTAGATCCACAGGTATGTTATCAAAATTACAATACTTGACTTAATTTTATAATTTGATTATTGACAATGGTATCGTGATAGGAAACCGCTGAAGGGTCTATAGAGAAAGAGGTGGCACCATCTTTGGCTGCAAGGTGCATCCCCACATATCAGTCATCGTACCAACCACAACCTGCTAGGGCCAAAAATAACACACAATTCAATGCATTGAAGATGTTTATAAGTATGATTAGAGATGATTACACCATTTCAGTACCCATGCTTGAAATATTGTGAGACACGATTACACGATTTATATCGACAAGCATGAGATCGCACAGTTTAGATCCATAAATGAGATAGGAGATTTTTTCTCCTCTCAAGAGGAGAATAGTCCTCATCTCTCTACAACACTCCAAGAATATTTCCTAGAGTAGCCTGTCTGTTTATATGTACTCTTGTTATGATATTAATGAAATCTTTGTAAATATATATGTGTGTGTGTAGGTCTCCTTTTTTTCCCTCCTGGTATCTTTCCATCAACTTCCTAAGTAAATAAATAGCTACCATAGTTGACCTCTCAAGCAAAAAACTAGATTTCCTTTTAGAAATAGAAATTCCTTTTCTTAGTTTTTGATCTATTACTCTATCCAAATAGTGTTTTAAAAGCGGCCTGGGTGGGTTTTATTTTAAGGAAACAGGACAAAACCAATCTTAACAGGTATAACTTAACATATAGGGTCAAAACTGACCCGCTTCCCTTAACAAGTGTGACAGCTTTGCCCTAACCTGTTCTTATAGCAAAAAAGGTGATGACTCCAGACGAGTGATTTGTCCTCAATAATACATATTATTTTTCGCATTTTCATGCTTAATTTTTGTTAAACATTGCTATTTAATTCATTTATTATTTAGTAATATGCAAGCCTCCATAATCCAAGAGAAAACCCAAAAGAAGCCCAAAAGCCCACAATTATTATGAAAATAAAGATTAATTGGGAAGATAAAGGAAGCTTCTATTCTATTCTATTTGAATTTGGGTTTTAAATTAATTTAATTTAAAATCTAGATGAAGAGATGAGTAGAATAAGATAAATCCTCATCCCAATTGAAGATAGATGTGGACTCCTATTCAAATTTTGGTTGCTCTCACTACAAGCCCTAGAAGGCGATAAAATGAAATCTATTTGGAAAGAGAAAGAGAATCCAAACTAAATTCGGATTTGGATATAACTTGAGTCTCAAGTTTCCTAGGGATGAAGATATTTCAAAATTTGGGGTTCAAGTGAAGATTCCGAGGATAGATCTCCACATAAATGGACGAGATGAAGCCACGCACCAAAGCGCATGACCAGTTTCCACAAACGAGCCGCGACCTCCCCTTTTTGGCCACAGAAATGGAGCCATCCTGAGGCCGTTTACGTCGAGTTTTGGTGGAGGAGTTGTACTAGGACTCTACTTCTCAAATCTCCTATAAATACCCCTGTAGAGCAATAGAGGAAGAGCAAATCTCAGAAGCTCAAACTTAGCGTTTTCTTTAGATCCATTTTCTTTCAGAATTTTACTTATATATTTTAGTTTTTTTTTTTTACTTTGAAGAAGATTTGAAGAGAGGAGAAGGCTTTGTACTGAGTTGGTGACAGATTCGAAAAAAGGTCATTATTTTCTTTCAATCTCCTTTGTTGCTATTTTTATTTGTGTTTCTTTTATTCCAGTTTCATCTCTTTTATGCAATCTTTAAATATCATACTTAATTCTACCATGAATATGTGTAACTAATTCTTTCATAGCTTGCTAATATCTCCACCAACTAAAACCTAGATCTATAAAAATAAAGTGATTGAACTCTATGCATGTTAGAAACCCTAGGGTAAGTAAATAATTCTTGAAGATTAGTCATGAATTGAGTTAAACTAGCTTTAAGATATACTATTTAATAATTATTCTTGGTTTATACTTAGATACTTTGATGGCTTAACGTTAAGTTAAAATTACTTTTCTTATGCTATACTTTGAGATTTCGATAAACCAATGCTTAATTTTATTTAGTGTATTGTAATGAGGGTTTACTTTCTATCTTACTTTTCTTTCTTGAATTTGAAGCAACAAATCTAGGGTTAATCTTTGTTGGTTTAACATGATATTTATTCTTGATAACTAGTGTTTGGTTGTGGTAGATGATTAGTTGGCTATGCATGTTCTTTCTTTTTAAAATCTTTGCTTACAATCATAATTCATTTTTCCAAGTTATTTGTTAGAGAATTCATTCCGAAACGCTTCCATTGCATCCTTCCCTGTGGATCGACCCGTCTAGCCCTTGCTAAGTGGTTACATTGAGAAGAGACTAAGAATTTTCTAACATTGACTTTTTCATCATTTTTAACTCAATTTTACCTTCTCATCAAAATTTTAGCGTCGTTGCTGGGGAGGAAACGACATGATATTCTCTAAAAACTAATTATCTTTTATTTTTGTTTGCGGGATCTGGTAACAGGAAAACTAGCTACAGCTAAGAACATGTAGCTACTCTGTACCTCTACCCTAGAAGGCAAAGCAACATAGCCTACTAAACAGTCGCGCAAACGCGGTAATAGCAGCGTTTCTGTAGCATTAGTAGATCACTACTAATTGATCTTTTGCAGGTTGCTGCAAATTGTAAAGTTCTATTTACTGCTTTGATAATTTTTCTCTGCGATCACCTTGCATACTGCTAATTAATTAACAGTAACCTATTAGTTAACTAATAAAAAAATTTAGACTCTTGCATCATAGGCACGTGTCTATTTAAATTTTTTAATATTTGTTGAAGAGTGTTGGCGACAAGGTACGTCCACATTACATATAAACTAGGAAGTACTCTTGGCTGATTTACTGCTTTTGAGTGAAATTTTTTTTTTTTTTGTACAGTGCACTAAATCATTTTAAGGGCACAACCCGTAAACAACATAAGGTGGGGATGTCATTACCCTTCTTTGGCCCACAAACCACTTCCGTTGCACTCAAAATCCTAACCTAAATAAAAATTGACTAGATGTTGGCCTTAGGTTAACTCAGGCTCATTAAGAGATTGACTGAAGGAGGAAGTTGTTTGAATTTAACTCTCGCCAAATCGGTGACTAGGTTAGGGATTAAGGGGTGAAACCCCGAAGGTTTGTGGTTTGACATAATTAGGCCCGTCTTTGACAGATACCTCCTACTGATCTTACCACCTACCTGGCCAATTAACTTGTGGTTAAGATCGGCAATATGCCTCCCAAAGACAGTCTAAAGTTAGGAGCCGTCTAGGTCCAGGCTTACCTTAGATTAAGATTTTTGACTTTTGATTTTTGACTTTTTTTTATTGATTGGGTGAACTTGCTTGTTTAACTCTGCATGTCAGCTTGGTCGAGAGACCCAGTCACATCAAGACTAACCTGAAATATTTCACTACCCAAACTAGATCCACACATGGTACAACCACCATCACTGCAGGATACGTTCTTTCCTATTAGGAGAATTTTTCCATCTTGCATTCAGCTCCCTAATGTAGGAGACAACTAATTTGAGCTAAAACCACAATACATTAACACTTTTCCCAAGTTTCATGGATTTGAATCCAAGGATGCATACTTTTTCATAAGGGAATTTGAGGAAGTATGTCTCATGATGAAAATAGTGAAATCACTTAGAGGGGGGTGAATAGGTGACTAGCTAATCTAAGGATGAATTAATGCGGAATTAAAACTATTTATGCAAACTAAAAACTATTAAGCTAAACACACAAGGTATAACCTAAGAGTGTAGCCGAATTCCCGTTGAAGGGCTCTGGACTATCTCCTCAAGATTCCTCTAGAAAAGAGTTAAGATGTCGTTATGACTCTCTTGGTTGAATACAAGTGTGAGCAAATAATCCCAAGCATGTATCAACATAAGCACAAGTATATCAAGCAAGTAATGGATATGCGCAATAAGCATAAGCAAGATATAAACACAAGTGAAAGATAGAGAGAGCGATCGCAAACACAGGAGATTTGTTTCGAGGTTCGAGCACCCTTGCTCTACGTCCCCGCTTTCAACACTATGAAGGATTTTCACTAAAAACTGATCCCACCGGATCACTCGGCGCCGCAACACCTACAAGCGAGTTCACACTAGAACTCCTTTGGACTCTCTAGTCCCTCTCTTGTTCCCGCAAGAACAAACACACGCAAGCATACTAGCTTGCCGAGGCCGCACCTCAACACCGAGCTCCCACAAAAACTCGAAACAACGCGAACCCGCAAGTCCGCCTCCTCAAATACAAGAATGAAACACTTAGTGATCTCAACACTTTGATCACCTACAAACACTCTCACAACAAAGATCCCTTATCGGATTGATATAGAAATGGATAGCTCTAGTGTGTGTGAGAAAACTAGGATTTACTTAGTGGTGAAAAACTCAAGAAATCTCTTTTACAAAACACTCTTGAAAAACTCTCCTTTTGGTATAGAAGTATTTGGCTCTAAAACAAGTGGCGATAAACACTTAGAAGTGTAGGAAAAACTATCTCAAAAACCCACTTAAAATCTTGTAGAAAACAGTCCAAGGGAAACCCCTTTTTTAGGCTGCAAAAATATGGCCGTTAGAAGCCAAATCAGCAGGTCTGCCTGCTGTCAGTCGACCGCCAACGGTCAGATTTCCAACCGTTGGGAAATGCGGTCGACCGACCGGTCGACCATAAACTGGAAAATAACCTAGCGGTCGACCGCTTGGTCAACCGGGGCCATTTACAGAGAGCAGAGACTCTCTGTCAGTCGATCGCATGGTCGACTGGCCCAAGCTGTGCACGTTTGTGCACATCAGTCGACCGAAACGGTCGACCGACTTCTGGTTCGGTCGACCGTCTGGTCAACCGGCAGAAGGCCAGTCCAACATTTTTGGGGATTTAAAATTTGGTCTTTTACTTCAATAAAATCCCATAAATACTTATAAATTTTACAAAAATAAGTTCACTGATATACTTTGATATACAAACATGTTTGATTAAAAATCAAAAAATATTTCAAACATTTTGAACTATTTTTGTAATATGGAAGTTTTGCTTTAAACAAAAGTCTGTATTTTTCAAAAACGATTTTTCCAAATTGAATACCAATTTTTCAAAAACTCCTCCAAATACAAAAATAAAATATTTTAAACACTTTTGAAGCTTAGTGTGTATGGATATGATCCACTACATATATATGATGAAATATCTATGTTTTTGACATTAAGCTCTAAAATAGTTTTGGTAAAACACATGTATACTTTGAAGCTTAAAAACTAAAACGGTATTTTCTAAAACAAAAATTCTTTTATGAAACCACCTATAAATCTTATGTGTGAGTGTATATGAACTTGAGAAATCCACCAACTAATCTATCCTTTAATCTAAACATAAAATCTTGACACTTACAAAAACCGACACATGTCTCTTGAAAATCTTCTTCTTCTTCTTGACTTGGTCCCAACCTTGATCCAATGAGCTAGACTCCTCTTGAGTACTTGATGCGCGAGCTCTTGAATCAACAACGTGCTAGCTCTAAAACTTGACTTTAAATCCTTTGTTGAAGCTAAACACCTACAAAGATCTTGATCAAATATCTGAGACTAATTAAACACAAGATCATTAGTACTATAACTACATGAGTTAATCATCATCAAAACTAGAGTGATGGGTCTTTGGGCCAATAATCTCCCCCTTTTTGATGATGACAAAACTCTTGGAGTTATATATGCAAGGATTAAAGTTAAGCTTCATAGAAGCTCCCCTTAACTCATGCATAACAACAAACATAAAGATATTCAATGAAGTGCATAAAGCTAAATAAACATATATGCATGACAAGGAGATAAATATGCATAAATTCACTAAAAATATTTTTTTTCCTCCCCTTTTTGCATAAACAAAACTTATATGCATAAACAAGAAAATCCTTCTTCCCCTCTTTGCATAAAACAAGGAAAGGAGATAAACATTCATATATACTAAAATACTTCTCCCCTTTTTGGCAATCATCAACAAAGGGGTTAAAGGAAACACAAAAAAATATTCTCTCCCTTTTTGTCACAAAAAAAAATCAACGAAGGGGTGAAATCAAATCAACCAATAAAGATATATATACGATATACATTCATGAATAGAGAGATGAAAAGTTAGCTCCCTTGCATACATGCATTACATGAAGAAGACATGACAAAACCCTAACTCACATAAAGCATAATATACAATGCATAAGTAGAGATGTTAAGCTCCCCCTACACATGTGTATCACATAAAGAAGAGATGTCAAGCTCCTCAATACAAGATACACTCAACATGAATCTATATATAGAGGAGATGTTAAGTTCCCCGTGCATATGGGCAATAAATAACAAGAAATCTTGAATTCTCTTTAAAATAAATTTTGCATCTTCTTAAAACAAAATTTTGGTACCACTTGTAAATAAACAAAATTTTGAGATACCAATAGTAGATATTTTTATACCAATTTGAATAAATAAAAATTTTAAACCAATTGAAATAAACAACATTTTTGATACCAATTGAAATAAACAAAATTGTAAGGTACCAACAGAAATTTCTTAAAACAATACTAATTAAAATTGAAACATTGTACATTGTGATACTAATTAAAAGGTAAAATATGAATTATATAGTTTTAATATACCAATTGAAATTAGTTACAATACCACTTGAAAACAATGCATAAACTCATTAAGATACCAATTAATATTTAAAAATTAGTCAAGCTTAGCATAAATATGTAAGGATAATGTAGATCAAGCACAATCAAAACATATAAATGTATGACAAGTAAATACCAATGGAAATTGGTATTATTGAAATAGAAGCATACATATATATAGAAAACATGTATGAGTATACAAAAGTGAAAGTGCCATGAAGATCATGTGTAATACTCATAACTATCCACCGTATTCATACACATGGTAAAAAGATTTTCAATCAGAGCATACAAGGCATGGTCACCCAACCATCCGCCCTTGGGTTGCTAGGGGTTTTCAAAAATGATAGATTAAAAATAGTTGTAAATTTGAAAACACTACCAAATGAAAAATAAATAACTAGTTAAAGTAATTTTTGAAAAAAACTAGTTAAAGATCCTTCAAAAATGAAATCAAATCACATATATCTCATGAAACATACCAAATACACAAGAGTTGACACTCTTAATCTATAAAGCTCAAAATGTGCTCATGAAATAAAATCATGAGTAAACAAATAAATGTGAGTGTACAAAAGTTATGTGAATAGCATGTTCAAGAAATTAGTCAATAAAGCTCAAAAACATCAAAGCATATGAAAATCATAAAAATTCATTTTTCATAAAAATCAAACTTCAAGGTATATGTATGATTTATTCAAAGCTAAAAATGTGCATACATATCCCAACATAAAAGAGTCTATAAAGGTATTTGCATGAAAGCGAGTGACTCAAGGGTATACATGTATATTTATTAGATTTAGATAAACATTACATATACATGAAGCAAAACATATACAAAAATAGGGAAAACATGTTTAAATGGAATAATCATAAAAACTAGGTTATACATGTACATATAATGAGTACAAATGAGCAATGAAGTACAAACATATAAAAATCAAGTGTTACTCGCTACTTATACAAGTATATACACAAGTTTTGATAAAAACTTCATCTAAATAAGTTTTACCACATGAAGCACAAAACAAAACATAATCATGAAAACATGCTAAAATTTATCAAGGTAAAAGCATGTAAACTAAATAGGAGTTTTAGGGATAGTTACCAAACCATATGCACTATTCTCTAAACCTCCAAAAGATGGTGGTCCTCCCACCAAACTTCCTTGATAGCGGTGCATCAATATGTGTGTCCATCTAGTCCATGTGCATCCACCACCAAGGCACCAATTCTTCTCACGTTTTGTGAGAGCCCCACCTAGATCAAATACAAACGGTAGGAATTTTGGTACCCATTTTCTTTTGGGTCCACAGGGGTTAGCATTATTTGAAACCCAAACATTTTTGTTAGCAAAATTTGGAGAATTTACTCTATCATAACAAAACTTTACTAAATGACCTTTGCAACCGCAATGTGTACATTTGTTCACTCTAGCACTCATATGTGAATGAGTGTGATCATGATGTGCAAAGTGTGCATATATATGTTGTGGGTGATGTGCATGAACATGTGGAGATTGTTCCTTTTGAAACAAGGTTTTCAATTTAGAATAGTTAAATATACAATTGCTCAAAGTTGAGCTCAAACAATTTATTCTATTTTTCAAAACTTTAATCTCATTATTATCAATGGTAGTATCATGAAAAGCATGGTCAACAATCTTTTTCCTTTTAGAAACATTTTCTTTTTCTTTTGAAACAAATTTTCTTTTCAAGGAGTTATTTTCTTCTAAAGCAATTTCTTTTTCCTTTTACACCAAAATAATTTTATTTTCAAAGAGGTATTTCCTTCACGAAGATCATTTAATTTAGAGGTCAAGAAAATATTGTCCTTTTCAAAAATTCGTTTTCTTTTGAAATGCATTCCAATTATTTTGAAAGGAATCTTTTTCTTTTAACGTGGAATCAAATTTATTTTTCAATTTCTTATTATCCTTTTTAAGCAAATCACATTTTCAAGAAGTTGTTTACAAAATAAAGTAAGCTCATCATATGGCATGTCAACATTTTCATCAAGCTCAGATTTGGAATTTACCTCAAGGGGGTAATCCCCTTGGACCATGTAGCATATGTTGGAAGCATCACTTCCATCATCCGAGTCACTCCCCTTATAGTATTACTTTTGTTCACCAAGGGAGACTAGCGTGTTCCAAACTATAAAAGCCGAATCAAAATTAGTAACCCTAGATAAATATTCATCATTTAGGTACTCTTTAAAGCATGAAGGGCTTTTGCATTAGCCTCAAGATATTTGCCATTTAAATAGTATGAATCTTTAATAGTGACAAAATAAACATGAATATCTAGGGCTTTGAGGTACATTGACATCTTAACCTTCCAAGTTTGGATGTTAAGAATATCAAACAAAGGAGGTGACATGAAATCCATGTGTGTGTACAAATATTATGATTAGCTACAAATGAGGATCTTTAACTCTAGATTGTTAGACCCAAATCAAGAGCACTTGGCTCTGATACCAATTGAAATCACCTAGAGGAGGGTGAATATGTGACTAGCTAATCTAATGATGAATTAATGCAGAATTAAAACTATTTATGCAAAATAAAAACTATTAAGCTAAACACACAAGGAATAACCTAAGAGTGTAGCCGAATTCCCAGTGAAGGGCTCTGGACTATCTCCTCAAGATTCCTCTAGATAAGAGTTGAGGTACCGCTATGGCTCTCTTGGTTGAATACAAGTGTGAGCAAACAATCCCAAGCATATATCAATATAAGCACAAGTATATCAAGCAAGTAATGGATATGAGCAATAAGCATAAGCAAGATATAAACATAAGTGAGAGATAAAGAGAGAACAATCGTAAACACGGGAGATTTGTTTCGAGCTTCAAGCACCCTTGCTCTACGTCCCCGCCTTCAACACTATGAAGGATTTTCACTAAAAACCGATCCCACAGGATCACTCGGTGCCGCAACACCTACAAGGGAGTTCACACTAGAACTCCTTTGGACTCTCTAGTCCCTCTCTTGTTCCTGCAAGAACAAACGCATGCAAGCACACTAGCTTGCCGAGGCCGCACCTCAACACCGAGCTCCCACTAGAACTCGAAAAAACGCGAACCCACAAGTCCGCCTCCTAAAATATAAGAATGAAACACTTGGTGATCTCAACACTTTGATCACCTACAAACAATCTCACAACAAAGATCCCTTATAGGATTGATATAGCAATGGATAGCTCTAGTGTGTGTGAGAAAACTAGGATTAAATTGGTGGTGAAAAACTGAAGAAATCTCTTTTACAAAACACTCTTGAAAAACTCTCATTTTGATATGAAAGTATTTGGCTCTAAAACAAGTAGAGATAAACACTTAGAAGTGTAGGAAAAAATATCTCAAAAATTCACTTAAAATCTTGTAGAAAATAGTCCAAGGGAAGCCCCTTTTTTAGGCTCCAAAAATATGGCCGTTGGATGCCAAATCAGCAGGTCTACTTGCTGTCGGTCGACCGGCTGGTCGACCGTCAACGGTCAGATTTCCGACCGTTGGGAAATGCGGTCGACTGGCTGGTCGATCGTAAACTGACAAATGACCTAGCGGTCAACCGGGGCCATTTACAGAGAGCAGAGACTCTCTGTCGGTCGACCGCATGGTCGACCGGCCCAAGCTTTGCACGTTTGTGCACATCGGTCAACCGGCGCGGTCGACCGGCAGAAGGCCAGTCCAACATTTTTGGGGATTTAAAATTTGGTCTTTTTACTTCAATAAAATCCCATAAATACTTATAAATTCTGCAAAAATAAGTTCATTGATGTACTTTGATATACAAACATGTTTGATTAAAAATCAAAACATATTTCAAATATTTTAAACTATTTTTGTAATATGGAAGTTTTGCTTTAAACAAAAGTCTGTATTTTTCAAAATCGATTTTTCCAAATTGAAAACCGATTTTTCCAAAACTCTTCCAAATACAAAAACAAGATATTTAAACACTTTTGAAGCTTAGTGTGTATGGATATGATCTATTACACATATATGATGAACTATCTATGTTTTTGACATTAAGCTCCAAGAATAGTTTTGGTAGAACACATGTATACTTTGAAGCTTAAAAACCAAAACGGTATTTTCTAAAACAAAAACTCTTTTATGAAAGCACATATAAATCTTGTGTGTGAGTGCATATGAACTTGAGCAATCCACCAACTAATCTATCCTTTACATTTTATCTAAACATAAAATCTTGACACTTACAAAAACCGACGCAAGTCTCTTGAAAATCTTCACTTGAAAATCTTCTTCTTCTTCTTGACTTGGTCTAAATCTTGATCCAATGAGCTAGACTCCTCTTGAGTACTTGATGCGCGATCTCTTGAATCAACAACGTGCTAGCTCCAAAACTCGACTTTAAATCCTTTGTTGAAGCTAAAAACCTACTAAGTGTAAGTACACCTAGAGGGGGGTGAATAGGTGTACGGCTAATCTAATGAACAAAATGCGGAAATCAAAACTTAATTTGCAAAACACTTAGTGTAACCAATGAGTGTAGCCGAATTCCCGGTGAAGGGCTCTGGACTAACTCCTCTTGATTCCTCTGAATAAGAGTTGAGGTGCTATATGAAGCTCTCGTGGTTAGACACAAGTGAGGCGCACACAAACAAGCCAAGCATATAATATATGAATAAGCAATATAAAATGATGCAAGGCACAATGTAATAGAGAGAGAGTTTAGAGAAAGTGGATCAATCGCAAACACAAGTAATTTATTTCGAGGTTCGAGCTACTGCTCTACGTCCCCGCCTTCACACAGAGGGATTTCCACTATCTCGTCCACACAGGACTTCCCACACCTCCACTGAGGATTTGGGGCAAATACAACCGGGAGTACACAACTCCTCTCTCAACCGAATACAACCTCTCACTAGAGGCAATGCACAACCAAATAAAAATCCACCTCACACAAGAGGGGAAGGCACTTAGCCAATACAAATCAATCACCTCACACTTGAGGGATTCCAACACAAACTCCACCTCTCACTAGAGGGAGCTAAACACAATCTCCACCTCTCACTAGAGGGAGCTAACCGCAACTTCCACAATCACCTCACAATAGAGGGATACGAAATCAATCTCCTCTCACTAGAGGGATTTCACAATGAAGGTAGTTTACAACTTGGTGGTCTATCTTAACCACAAACCAATTTTCCCACAAAGATAAAAATCCTATAGATAGGATAGCAAGATAGCTCAAGTGTGGAAATCAAAGTGTTTTGAACAAAGAAAATCACTTGGGAAAATCTCCAAATAGATATAGAATTTTTAGACCAAAAACAAATTCCCAAAAGACTATTTTCTTTGAATTAAAAATACTTTAAAAACAAATGAAGATTGATCTTTTAAATACAAAAACTCTTTTGAAAAACTTGCTCCTAAAACACTAGAGAAGATCAGAATTTTGGCTCTAAAAAACTTGGAGAGAAACGTCTCTCAAATGGGGTATTTATAGCTCCATTACAAAATCTGCCCGTTGGCTGGCAGAAAGGTCAATTTTGACCTTCCGGTCGACCGGCCGGTCGACCGACCAACGGTAAAAAAAATGACCGTTGAGCCTGCCGGTCGACCGTGCCAAATCCAGAGAGCAGTTGCTCTCTGGCCGGTCGACCGCTCGGTCGACCGTCCGGTCGACCGCCCCCACCCGAGAGTGGGGCACTTTCAGTCGGTCGACCGCTCGGTCGACCGGCCTAAGTGGCTGGCCTGCGTGCACGTCCTTGTGCACGTCGGTCGACTGGTCCAGTCGACCGACTCTGGGTCCGGTCGACCGGCCCGGTCGACCACCAGAGCCTGGCAGATCTGATTATAGGATTTAAAAGGTGGTCTTTTTAATATCAAATAAATCCCATAAAATCTCTAAAAATCCACAAAAATAGTTTCAGTATAATACTTTGATATACAAACATGTTTGAGTAAAATCAAACTATGTTACAAACATTTTGAACTATTTTTGTAAGTTAGAAATTTTGCCGAAAACTAAAATCTGTATTTTTAGAAATCAAACTTCTAAAGGAAAATACGGATTTTCTATAAACTAGTATAAATACAAAAAACATGATATATAAACAACTTTGAAGCATGGGGTGTATGAATAGAATCCAATATACATATGAAATGTATATCAATGTTTTTGACATTAAATCCGAAAATAAGTTTTGTTAAAATACCAAAACTCCAAACTCATGAAATAGGCATATCAAAATAAGCTTTTCTAAGAATATGAAGCATACATGTATATAAAACAAATCTAATATACATTAAACCATGTAAACTTGTTTTGATCTTATCTATTCATGAAAATCAAGATCGGTTAAACCAAAAATCAAAAACCAATAAACATGAAACTTAAACAAGTGTGTGTTGTGAACTTGAGCATATCACACTATCTAATCTTTAACAAATGGATCTAAACTATAAACTAAACAATGTACCGAAGTCTTCTTGTAGAGCGCCGTCTCCAAGTCGACTCGATCCAAACGTGATCCACCGAGCTTGACTCCAACGAGTGCTAGATATGAACTCTGATGCTCGGGCTCTTGAATCACCATGTGAAAGCTCCAAAAACACCTTTGTTGAATCTAATCACCTACTAATATCTTGGTTAAGTATCTGAAACTAAACATCAAAAGATTATTAGTAAACTATAACTATATGAGTTAATCATCATCAAAACTAGAGTGGAAGGCCTCTGGGCCAACAATCTCTCCCTTTTAATGATGACAAAACGCATGGAGTTATATATGCATGGATTAAAGTTAAGCTTCAAAGAAGCCCCTTAACTCATGCATAGCAATAAACAATAAATATATGCAATGAATATTTAAACATGAATATGCATAAACATGCATAATGAAATAAACATGCTCTTGATACCAAAATTTTAAAATAAATTACTTTTCCTTTTGTTTAAAATAAACATGTTCTTAACTAATTGCTTTTGATACCAAAAAACAATTTCAATTGAAAACTTTATCAATAAAAGCAATAAAGGCTTTTGATACCAATCAATAAAAAATTCTTGATACCAACTGAAAGATAATCAATAAAAGTTCTTGATACTAACAATAAAAATTTTAACAAAAGTTCTTGATACCAATAAACCAAAACATAAATATGTTCTCTTGATACCAATATCAACAAAACATCAAAATATAAAACAAATTCTCTTGATACCAATATGAAACAAACTTTGATATAAACTTACAAATAAACAATAAACATGCATAAAAACTCAAATACATGCATATAAACTCAAATACTTCTCCCCCTTTTGGTCAATCATTAACAAAGGGGTCAAAGAAAACAATAAAACAATGTTCTCCCCTTTTTTTGTCTAAAACAAAAAAAATATCAATAAGGGGTGAAATCAAAACAAAACTTTATGATACCAATTGTAAGAAAACATATATCAATTTAGTGCATCATGATATCAATAAAACATACCAATTGTAAGTACATAAAACAAATATTTTTAATTTAAATAAACATGTCTAGATTATACCAATTGAAACTAAATAAAACATGTTCAAAAAGTCAACCAAAACTTTTGATATTAATTGATACCAATTGTAAACATATAGGTAATCTTGATATTAATTGTAAAGATTAGTACCAATTGAAAGTAAATTTTCATTAGGAGCATATGATACCAAAAAAAATAAAATCAGTATCATTTTCAATCATTTTTCAACATAAAGTGTGGGAGTAAAATACCAAAGGTAAACAAAACAAATTGAAAAGTGAAATATGAATTTTCTCCCCCTTTATGGAATACCAAACAAAATGATGCATAAGCTTATATAAAATACCAATTGAAACATAATCAATTGAAATAAGATAGTCATTTAAGAAATCAAGGTTAGCATAAACAAAATTTGTGCTAAAAAATATAGAGATATAGTAAGCACAAATAAAGCATATATATGAGCATACAAAAAGAATGTCAATAGTGATACCAATTGAAAGGATCCAATAATACCAATTGAAAACATAATAAGATCAAATGTATAACTCATACTTTCTACCACCCATTTCATGCACATTTTTAAATGGATTTTCAATAAAGAGCATACAAGACATGGTCGCCCAACCAACCGCTCTTAAATGGGTAGGGGTTTTAAAAATAAGTTTGAAAATATAGTATGTTTGAAAAACTCTACCATAATGAACAATACGAACTAATTATATGAAAAATTTGCAAACTAGTACGAAATCCTTCAAGTAAGGAATAAAACAAAAATATATTTCATGAAAAAATATGTAAGTCACACGATCATCAACACTCAAAATCTATAAGGCACATATCATACTCATGAAAACAAAATCATGAGAAAACATTAAGTAAAGTGACTGTATAAGAGTTATGTAAAAAAAAACATAATCATGAAAATTGGCAATAAGCTCAAAGTGAAATTCCTTAAAACATGAAAGTCATCAAAACTAGAATCCTTCAAGGTATATGTATGTTTTGTACAAACTAGAGTATACATACATATCCAAACATAAACGAGTCCACAAAAGTATATGCATGAAGGCAAGTGGCTCAAGAATGTATATGTATAACTAATAGTTTAGACAAAATGGACATATACATGAAGTTTAGACATAAACATGAGAAACATGTACAAAATGGGAATACAAGTCAAAACGCATGAATCATCAAAACTAGGCTATACTAGTACATCTAATAAGTACAAATGAGCATTCAAGCACAAACATATAATAATTATTTGTGGCTCACTAGTTGTACAAGTATATATCCAAGTTTTAATGAAGACTAACATCTAAACATGTAATCAAAACATGAAGTGCAAAAGTTTAAACAAAAACTCATATGATTATTATGTAAATGCACATGCATTAGATCTATGATATACACGATAGCTAAAACAAATATGAGAACACAAAAGTATAAGTCCATATTAAACATGGGTGATCTCAAATACTAATCATGCATATCACAAATCTAATAATCATGACATTTAACATACTAATCATGAAACATTAAAACATGCTAAAACCAATAATGAAAGCATGTAAACATAAATGGGAGTAAGAGATCGTTACCAAAACCATGAGGGCACATCTCTATGTCTTCAAACCAAGGTGGTCCTTCCACCATACTCCCCTTGAAAGTGATGCATCCAAATTGTCCTCTTTAAGATCGGAATGCATCCACCTCAAGGCACCATCGCTCTCACATCATGCGAGAGCCCACACCTACATCAAATAGCATAGGGTGGTCTTTGGTACCCATACTCTTTTGGGTCCATGGGGGTTAGCGCCTTTCCTAACCCAAACAAATTTAGTTGCTAAATTTTCATCATGTGTTTTATCATAGCAAAATTTAGCAAGGTGGCCCTTACGTCCACAATGTGTACAAGTATACACATGAGCATACACCGTGTTATGTGCATGAACGTGCGAAGCATGTGTATGCCGTATATGGTGTGCATGCATAGAAAGAACTTGTTTCTTTCAAAACATAGATTTCAAACGTGTGTGGTTCAAAGCACAATGGCTCAAAGTGGAGCCCAAACAATCCACACTCTTTTTTAACAAACATATATCATTATCAATCCTAGAAGAAGAGGTGCATGCAATAGGTGAGCTAGAATGTGAAGCTACACTAGTATGGCAAATATGAGAGTCTATATCATTTTTCAAAGAAACATTTTTCTTTAAACAATCTTCCAATTCTTTGAAATCAAATCAATTTTGTTTTTCAAAGAATTATTTTCTTTTGCAACAAAGACAAGTTTTGAAGATAAAGATTAATTTTTCTTCAAAATTATTTCACAATCATTTTTATTTTTCAAAAAATCATTTTCTTTTAGGGCAAGATCTAGTTGGGATGTAAGTGAGTCACGTTCACTTGAAATCTCTTCCTTTTCTTGCAAAACCAAATCTAGTTTTGAACACAAATCCTTATTTTCTTTGTTAAGTTCAAAACTCTTATTTTTTAAAAGATTATATTTATCTAACAATTTTTCACATACAATGGATAGTTCTTTATTCAAGGCATTGGCATCAATATATTCATTACTAGAAGAACTAGCATCATCATCATCTAATTGAGATTCCAAATATACCTCAAGGGAGTCATTCTATTGGACCATATAGCATTGTTGCTCGGATTCTCCACTAGATTCATCCTCCGTTTGGATTGGCAATTGAAGCTTGGAGGAGATCAATGTGTTCTACACTGCAAAGGCGGAATCACAGTTAGAAACTAAGCACAGATATTCTTTGTTAAGCGTGCTTCTAAGTGCCTCAAGGGCTTGTGTATTGGCCTCTACATGCTAGCTATTATCAAGATAGGATTTCTTGGTAGCGGCAAGGAAAGCATGCAAGCCTAGGGTTTTCAAGTACATGGACATCCCAAATTTTCACATGTCAATGTTGGAAACATCAAACATGGGAGGTGTCAAGCAATCCATAAGTGTGTGTAAACAATATAAGTGTGCAAATGCAAATGATAGATTAGCTAAACCAAGATCACACTCCTAGGTGGTTAAACCTAATATCAGGAGCGTAGGCTCTGATACCAATTGTAAGTACACCTAGAGGGGGGGTGAATCGGTGTACGACTAATCTAATGAACAAAATGCGAAAATCAAAACTTAATTTGCAATACACTTAGTGTAACCAACGAGTATAGCCGAATTCCCGGTGAAGGACTCAGGACTAACTCCTCTTGATTCCTCTGAATAAGAGTTGAGGTGCTATATGAAGCTCTCGTGGTTAGACATAAGTGAGGCACACACAAACAAGCCAAGCATATAATATATGAATGAGCAATATAAAATGATGCAAGGAACAATGTAATAGAGAGAGATTAGAGAAAGTGGATCAATCGCAAACACAAGTAATTTGTTTCGAGGTTCGAGCCACTGCTCTACGTCCCCGCCTTCACACAGAAGGATTTCCACTATCTCGTCCACACAAGACTTCCCACACAGGGAACCTCCACTGAGGATTTGGGGTAAATACAACCGGGAGTACACAACTCCTCTCTCAACCGAATACAATCTCTCACTAGAGGCAATGCACAACCAACACAAAATCCACCTCACACAAGAGGGGAAGGCACTTAGCCAAACAAATCAATCACCTCACACTTGAGGGATTCCAACACAAACTCCACCTCTCACTAGAGGGAGCTAAACACAATCTCCACCTCTCACTAGAGGGAGCCAACCACAACTTCCACAATCACCTCACAATAGAGGGAAACCAAATCAATCTCCTCTCACTAGAGGGATTTCACAATGAAGGAAGTTTACAACTTGGCGGTCGATCTCAACCACAAACCAATTTTCCCACAAAGATAAAATTCCTATAGATAGGATAGCAAGATAGCTCAAGTGTGGAAATCAAAGTGTTTTGAACAAAGAAAATCACTTGGGAAAATCTCCAAATAGATATAGAATTTTTAGACCAAAAACAAATTCCCAAAAGACTATTTTCTTTGAATTAAAAACACTTTAAAAACAAATGAAGATTGATCTTTAAACACAAAAACTCTTTGAAAAACTTGCTCTTAAAACACTAGAGAAGATCAGAATTTTGGCTCTCAAAAACTTGGAGAGAAACATCTCTCAAATGGGGTATTTATAGCCCCATTATAAAATCTGCCCGTTGGCTGGCAGAAAGGTCAGTTTTAACCTTCCGGTCGACCGGCCGGCGGTCAAAAAAATGACCGTTGAGCCTGCCGGTCGATCGTGCCAAATCGAGAGAGCAGTTGCTCTCTGGCCGGTCGACCGCTCGGTCGACCGTGCCAAGCCTCACGGTCGACCGTCTGGTCGACCGCCCCCACCCAAGAGTGGGGCACTTTCAGTCGGTCGACCGCTCGGTCGACCGGCCTAAGTGGCTGGCCTGCGTGCACGTCCTTATGTACGTCGGTCGACCGGTCCGGTCGACCGACTCTGGGTCCGGTCGACCGGCCCGGTCGACCGCCAGAGCCTGGCAGATCTGATTATAGGATTTAAAAGGTGGTCTTTTTAATATCAAATAAATCCCATAAAATCTCTAAAAATCCCCAAAAATAGTTTCAGTATAATACTTTGATATACAAACATGTTTGAGTAAAATCAAACCATATTACAAACATTTTGAACTATTTTTGTAACTTAGAAATTTTGCCAAAAACCAAAATCTGTATTTTTAGAAATCAAACTTCTAAAAGAAAATAGGGATTTTCTATAAACTAGTATAAATACAAAAACATGATATATAAACAACTTTGATGTATGGGGTGTATGAATAGGATCCAATACACATATGAAATGTATATCTATATTTTTGACATTAAATCCGAAAATAAGTTTTGTTAAAATACCAAAACTCCAAACTCATGAAATAGGCATATCAAAATAAGCTTTTCTAAGAATATGAAGCATACATGTATATAGAACAAATCTAATATACATTAAACCATATAAACTTGTTTTGATCTTATCTATTCATGAAAATCAAGATCGGTTAAACCAAAAACCGAAAACCAATAAACATGAAACTTAAACAAATATGTGTGTTGTGAACTTGAGCATATCACACTATCTAATCTTTAACAAATGGATCTAAACTATAAACTAAACAATGTACCGAAGTCTTCTTGTAGAGCGCCATCTCCAAGTCGACTCGATCCAAACGTGATCCACCGAGCTTGACTCCAACGAGTGCTAGATATGAACTTTGATGCTCGGGCTCTTGAATCACCATGTGAAAGCTCCAAAAACACCTTTGTTGAAGCTAATCACCTACTAATATCTTGGTTAAGTATCTGAAACTAAACATCACAAGATTATTAGTAAACTATAACTACATGAGTTAATCATCATCAAAACTAGAGTGGAAGGACTCTGGGCCAACACTAAGATCTTGATCAAATATCTGAGACTAAATTAAACACAAGATCATTAGTACTATAACTACATGGGTTAATCATCATCAAAACTAGAGTGACAGGCCTTTGGGCCAACAAATAGCCAACTTAGGAGTAGACGCCGTTATTTTGTCCCATTCTCTTTAAAAGACTTAGTAAAGAAATGGCTTTACAGTCTAGAAGCCGGTTCCATATCATCATGGGATAATTTCATCAAGGCCTTCTTGAAGAAGTTCTATTCCGTTTACAAGACTGCGCAAATTAGGAAAAGCATCTTGTGGTTTAAGCTAACAGCTTATGAACCTTTTTGAAAGTGCTTCGAACGTTTTAAGGATCGCCTTGCCCAATGCCCTCACCATGGGATAGAGAAATGACGACTTTACCAATCTCTTTATGATGGATTAGAATATCAAATGAAAACCCTATTAGAATTCATGTGCCAAGGAGGATTTTTGAAAAAGAATGAAGATGAAGGATGGTTTTTATATGAAGACTTGGTTGATAAGACCATTCAATGGGAACCAACTCCGAAAAAATTTAGGACTAACGACCCTAGTTCTTCTAAAAAAAGGTTCCCATTCCATTGAGGCAAACATAGCTACCGAAGGTAAACTAGCTGCTGTGATGCGAAGACTAGAAGTTTTAGAAACTAAGGAGCCAGTAGACCGGCCTTTGTCATTGCTTTAATGTCTCTCTCCTCTGAAACTAAGGTGATAAAAATAAAACTAAACGGTATGAAGGGAAGGGGGAATTGAAATCCGGTGACTTTGTTCCTTGTCGTTGCTTTAATGTCTCTCTCCTCCGATCAATGTTGAAGACAAAAGAGTTAACAAAAGAAGAGAAGATTAAACATGCATGAGATTGTTTCATAAAGTAAAATATGTAATTAAAAGCAGAAAATCGCATAAAAAAATAAAAGAGAAGAGTGGAGAAATTTTAGACTGAAACGCTGTAAGATCTGAACTGAAAAAGACTGATATTTACTAAAGATAGGTATTTATAGGAAAATTGGGGTAGGGTAAGCGTAGGGAGATAGCGGGAGCAAACACTCCCCTCAATTCAAATACTTTGCCATGAAAATGCAGCTTTGGTCGTGTTTTTGCGGCCAGATCCTAGCCGTAGGGCCAGGATCTGAGGGCTCTCATTCGTTGTTTCTTCTATTATCCTTCTATCCTTCTAGATTTTCATCCTCTGCTCTATATTTTATGATATCTCCTTTTATCCTCAGCGAAATCGATAGAGTCTTCACAAATTCTATTTTTTTTTGAATTTTTATATTATTATCTTATCTGATAGATCCAATCTTCAAATAAGACAGCCTCTAGATCCTCTGAATTTGAGTATCCCCGTTTGGTTTGGACTTTTTGATTTATTTGGATAGGATTCATTATTATCTTCTATCTATCATATTTTGCATGAATAAGAAGTTAAGACAAGTTATTTGCAGGATTTATTACAGAATATATGTAGGAATATAATAATGTTTATGCAATATATGTGTCCAAACATACCCCCACACTTAACTGCTGCTCGTCCTTGAGCAAAACAAAACTAAACCCAAGATTTTATTGAACCCTATTGGCAGGTCACACGATTGCAGTGAGCATGTGTAACAAGCCTTTAAACCACTAGGTTACTCCTAGAGGAGGTGTTGTTATCTCATGAGGGTTTTCAGTGGATTACACCCACAAAATCCATAAAAAAAAGAAATAAATTGTTAGTATTTCTGAAAATGTATTTTGAAAAGAAGAGAAAATATTTGAAGTATTTTTACAAGAATTAAACAATTTATAAGTTATAGGAGCACCGAACTATTCATCCCTAGACTTAGTGTTTATTCAAAGATTTGTTATCAATCAAGGTTAGGAATAAAATTGTATTCTCTGTAGTCTATTATTTTACCCTAAATCATATACATCCTATGACCGTGAATACTTTAACTAAGGGTTCTTCCACTCTAACTCTTATGCCTTATTTATGTATATATTGGTGATAGTATTCCTTAGCGCTCTTAGGTTTTCTAATTTGCTCATGTAACGAGCCTTAGTCAGTGATTCCCAAACCGGGCGGTTTTAGGGCACCGGGTGAGAAAACACCCCAAGGACTTAGGACTCAAACAAACAAGGCCACAAAACTAAGGATTTTATTTGATAATATGAACCACCTTTAGGCGTGAATAATTATGTTTTATGAAGCACAAATATCCAGCTTAATCAGAGGATTTTTTTTGATATATGTCTTTATATATTTCTTCTTCTTTTTTTGTAACGCATATGAATCTTCGTTTATGAACCCTAAGTGTGTAAGTGTATATGCATATTTCATTAAGATAAAAATCAAGACTAAATTACTTTATCAATTTTTCTTTCTAAGCATAGAAATCAAACAAATATTCTTATTTCAACTACGTATAAGAAATCCTAATTATGATTCTCTTATTCCTTAAAATTAACTTAATTTCTTACAAAAATAAAGTATTATTTTCCTCTTTTCAAAAAGTTTTTTTTTAAACAAAGAAAATGCTAATTTTTGTTTTTTTTATTGCAAGAAAACCTAAAGAAAACTTAAAAGAAAACCTGTGTTAGAACCTTCCCCCACACTTATCTCATGCATTGTCCTCAATGTATGAATGATCAATATGATGAGGTATAATGCAAAATTAAGAAGGTGAAGAGAAGATAGTACATGATGAAGATGAGTGGATATTATTCATTATTGCCTAGTTGAAAAGAAAACAAGAGAAAGTACAAAAACTATAATACATCAATGAATCTCTAACAGGTATAGAGATCAATCCTAATAAACAAGATCTTCCAGAAGGATTTTCTCCACTTTTGGGCTCAGATACTCACGGTATGGCTTTAATCGTTAGCTATTTACTTGAAAAGTTATACCATTCGTGGTCTTGTGGACCTCAACTGCACCATGTGGGTGCACCTTATGAATAATATAAGGACCAGTCCAACAGAATTTCAATTTTTCTGAAAAGAGATGTAAACGGGAATTGTAGAGGACTTTTTGTCTTGGCTGGAAATCCTTTGAATTATGACCCCATCATGCATTATTTTCATACAGTCCTTGTACCGTTTTGAACAATCATATGCATCATTCCTTATCTCTTCAAGCTCGTCAAGTTGAAGTTTTCTAGACACACCGCCTTGTCTAGATAAAAATTTAGGCATTTGATTGCTCAATATGCCTTGTGTTCTAGCTCTACAGGAAGATGCCAAGCTTTGTCATAGACTAACCTAGTTAGAGACATTTCAATAGGAGTCTTGAACGCAGTTCGGTCTGCCCATAAGGCATCAATCAATCAAAGGGACCAATCTTTTCTAGTCGTATTCACAGTTTTCTCTAGAATGGCCTTGATGGATCGATTGAAAATTTCTACTTGTCCACTAGTCTGTGGGTGGTAAGGAGTGATTTCTCTATGATTGATGCAGTATTTCCTCATTAAGGCTTCAAATGTACGATTGCAGAAATGTTTTCCACCGTCGCTAATGAATGCACGAGGAAAGCCCAAATGAGATAATACATTCTCTTTCAAGAAGTTTACCACAACTTTGTGGTCGTTAGTTCTACATACTACAGCCTTTATCTATTTAGAGACGCAGTCAACTGCCATAAGAATATATTGGTATCCATGAGACATAGGAAAGGGACCCATGAAGTCAATGCCCCACACATCGAAGATTTTGACTACTAAGATCGGGTTTAACAACATTTCATTCCGTCATGTAATCTTCCCTAATCGTTGACAATGATCACATGATTGACAGCAGACATGAGCGTCACTAAACAAAGTGGGCCAATAAAAGTCACAATGCAAAATTTTTGCAGCAGTTTTCTTCCCATTGAAATGACCACTACAACCCTGATCATGGTAAAATGAAAGGATGTTTCTAAATTCTAAGTCAAGAATGCAGTATCGAATAATCTGATCAGGATAGTATTTGAACAAGTATGGTTCATCCCAGAAGAACCATTTGACCCTAGATAAGAAACTCAATCGTTCTTGCTTGGTTTATTAATCGGGCATTTGTTCTGTGACAAGGTAATTCACAATGTTAGCATCCTACGGAACAGTCAAAGGGGAAACAGACATTAACTGCTCGTCAGGAAATGTCTCAAGGACAGGTAGTGTGTCAGGCACAGATTTGACCACTATCCTAGATAAGTGATCTGCTACAACAATCTCAACTTCCTTTTTATCATGAATTTCTAGGTCAAATTCCTGTAGGAGTAAGATCCAACAGATTAAACGGGATTTAGCATCCTTTTTCGTGAGAAGATACTTTAAAGCCGCATGATCGGTATAGATTAGGACCTTAGAATCTATAAGGTAGGGACAGAAAACATCTCTTTTTCGGTGGTGTAGTTCAGTTGGGTGTCATTAAGAGTCTTACTGGTATAGCAAACGACATGAGGAAGTTTATCCACTCACTGGCTTAGGACAACCCCATCACATAGTCGAAAGTGTCACACATTACCTCAAATGGGAGATTCTGATCAGGTGTTAGATAATGGGTGCCCAGGTTAACTCGGTCTTGAGCCTTTCAAATGTGCTAAATGGATATGTGAATGTTGTTTTCTCTTGGTCCTTATGAGCAATGTGGATTTGGTTATATCCCGAATAACCTTCGTGGAAGGAATAATAAGCGTGACCGAAAAGACATTCTAACATTTGGTCAATGAAAGGTAGAGGAAAACGATCCTTCCTAGTCATGAAGTTGAGTTTACTATAGTCTATGCACACTCACCAACCAATTTGAACATGAGTTGAACCAACTCATTATTCTCATTAGTAACAACTGTGACTCTGGACTTTTTGGGTGCAACTTGTACTGGAGTAACCTATTGACTATCGAAGATAGGGTAAATGATACCCGCATCTAACAATTTCATGACCTTGGCTCTCATCACCTCTTTTAAAACGGGATTTAAACGTCTCTGTGGTTCTCTCGAGGTTTTGGCATTCTCTTCGAGATAAATTTGGTGCACTAGCACAAAGGGGCTAATTCCCTTGATGTCTGCTATAGTCTATCCTATGGCTTCCTTATGTTCACCAAGAACATCTAGCAACTTTTCTTCTTGGTCCTTATCTAAATGAGACGATATGATTACATGCAAGGTTTCGGAGTCACCTATAAGGCATACTTCAACATGTTGGGTAAAGGTTTGAGCTCCAACTTGGGAGGCCCAACGATTGATGGAAGAATAGATGCTGACAATGGTAAAGGTTCTACCGTAGGTCTCCATAGTTTGGTATCCATGATGGGGACAGAATCTAACAATGTGTTGACCTCTTCTATAGACTCTTCAATGTCAAAATTCATTCCAAAATGGGCCACCCATTTCTCCAAGGGGTCTCATAGCAAGACTTCTCAAATATGTGATTTACCGACACATCAATTATGTTGATCTCTTCATGATCGTCCATTATAGTTGGTTGGGAACTAGTGTAAAAGATATTTAGCTCAATTGTCATATTCCCAAATGACAAGGTCATGACTCCATTCCTACATCTCATGACAACATCAGTAGTAGTAAGGAATGGTCTCCCTAATATCACAGGAGAGTGATTGATTGAATCTCTAACTGGTTAAGTGTCTAAGACCACAAAGTCTGCAGGGAAATAGAATCCGTCGACCTTCAAAATAACATCCTCAATAATTCCCTTGGGGCCTTGACTGACCTATCTGCTAGAAGTAATGTAAGGTTAGTGGGTTGTAACTCCCCTAAATCAAATTGTTTGTACACAGAATAAGGTAAAAAGTTTACACTTGCCCCTAGATCTAGCAGATATCGATGCATAACCTGATCTCCTATCCTAACAGAAATAGTTATACTCCCCGTATCCTTATACTTGGGTGCAATGGGTTACTGGATGAGACATGATGCTTGTGCAGCAAATGCAGCTTCACGAGGCACAAAACTTTTCCTCTTGACTGTAGTTAGGTCCTTTAGAAATTTGGAATATGAAGGAATCTGATTAAGGTCATCCAAGAAGAGAATGTTGATTTGGATATTTTTGAAAACTTTTAAAATTCCCTCACAGTGATTTTTCTTCCTAGTTGGTTGAAGACGTTGAGGAAATGGGGCCTTGGGCACAAAGGATTCTCTTGATTGTAAACAATAACTTGGTCATCTTTCTTTGTTGACTCCTTTGGGTCCTTTTTTTTTCCTTGACAACATTAGGATTGTTTGGTGGATCTTGGACTTGGTTGTCCACTCTCTTGCCCAACCGTAAATTGTGGATGGCTTGGACTTCACAGTTTGAGCTAGAACCAATTTCAAAGTTGCCTGTAGGAGTACTTTGAGGAGCAGGTTGTCCTCTCGGGTTGGGCATAGTTTGACTAGGAAAATATTCTTTCTCTCTCTCTCTAATAGATGCAGCTAAATGTTCTATCTGAACCTCGAGCCGGGCTATCGTCTGATTTTTATTGTGAGATATATGGGCTTGGGTTTGATTAGCAATGAGTTGGATCTGCATGAATTATTGGAGAGTATCCTCTAAAGATGGTTTTCTTTGATTGAGAGGAAGATATGGAGGGACAGATGGTGTTGCATTGAATTAATTTTCCTTATGAAATTGATTATTAGAAGATCATCCTTGAAATGATGATGATCCCCCATATCCTTGTCCTTGAGGAGATTTTCATGAAAGGTTAGGATGATTCTGCCATCCGGATTGTATGTTTCACTGAATGGGTTGTTGTTGGTATTGGGCTTGTGAAATGTATTGAGTACATTTGCTTACTCTCGCTTTGATAATTGGCAACCCGGGGCACTGTTCGACCAAGTGGTCTTAACCGTCACAAAGGACATAAATGGGGGACACCACTGGATTAGATGGTTCGGGAGCCAAAGATTGTGCTCCCTTGCTCATCTCTAAAGCTTCAAGTCTTCTAATAACTGATGTCATTTTGGCATCAGCCTTAAAATTAGGGTCGACTTATGCATACCACCCGTGTTGATGGTAGTTGTGGTGCTAGTGGGTTGCTTGACATCAACATGTCCCCATTCTAAAGTGTTCTCTGCCACCACATAGAAAAATTACCATGCATCATTGGCGGTTTTGCTAGTGAATGATCCATTACAAAGGGACTCAATCATGGTCATAGTTGGGTAGTCTAAGCCATCATATAATAGTTGGTTCAAATGGATTTTTTCAAATACGTGATGGGGACACTCAAGCAAAAGATCCTTGAATCTTTCGAAATATGTGAAAATGTCTCCTCTTATAATTGATGAAATGTGTTGAGGGCTTGATGTATGGTAGCAGTTTTCTGCTTGGAGTAGAACTTCCTATAGAATGCTTTAGCTAAACCTTCCTAGGTAGAGATTGAACCAAGCTAGAGAGAAAGAAGCCAAGCTTTGCCTTTTTTTCTTTAGGGAGAAGGGAAATAACCTAAGTTTTAGGGATTCCTTCATCATTTGATTATATTTCATTGTTCCACAAATATCCTAAAATTTTCTAACATGTTGATATAGATTCTCATTGGTCATTCCATGAAAAACTGGAAGCATTTGTATCATACCAGATTTAATCTCGAAATTTGTCGTAAGGGCTGGCAAAATGATACAGAAAGGTTGGATGGACCTTGTAGGATACATGTAATCCTTTAAGGTCATTTGTTGGGTTTCATTCGTGTCACCTAGTATTGCAGTAGGGTCAAAAATAGTAATGGATTCTAATCAATTCTTAACACAGACCCACTTTCGTATGAACCAGGGTGCTGCCCTGATGAAGGATTTTATAAATCCTAGATAAGATTGCACACAAGATGACTCAACCAATCAATTACAATCAAGTATTTTTATTATCTTGAATTTAATTTAAAGGTAATTAATTTTCAACCACTACTTTTAAGACAGTAGAATTCTCCCTAGTTAGACAGCTCCTGGCTGGGTTGGGTAGATTGTGGGCTGACCGGTTAAAGCCGTCAAACAAGCAATTTGGTTCTCCCCCTAGGCTGGGCGCTTACTAATTTCAGCCATCCTTTCTTAGACAAGGAAGTCCCTTATTCCTTCTTCTAGGCCAGGCATTACCGCAGTGCCTAAGTCACCCTTTCTAGATAAGAAAGCCCTCTCTGCGAGCTTGAAAGTAATCACTGGAGTATTCCCAAAATGGATCTACTTACTGAGCTCGAATTCCTAGTGGTCAAGTTTCTATTTGATGTTAAATTTAGTTCAAGCTTGGGAAACTTATATGCGTTATGATTTTTGAGCTAAGGAATGGGTGATGAAATCCCGACCTTATGTGAGGGGGGACAACTCTTAAGATCTTTTATGCAATATACACTAATGCAGCACAAGTTCAATCAATGAGCACCTCCAAAACTCCACTGACAAGAGATTCGTGGACAGAGTTAGAAAATATTAACCTTTTCGGCGACTCTGAAGCAAGCAATTTTTATTTTTATTTTAGAAATGCAATTATGTGGTAAGCAAGCAAGCTTCGTCCTTTTGTGCAATTCTTCAATTGTTCATACGATATCCTTACAAAAAGAAAAAATATTTAAATTTTATTTTTTAAGATTTAATTTCTAAAAAATTTATTAATTAATTAATTTTTTAATTTTTAATTTTTTAAATTTTTTATAAAAATTAGAAAAAGATTAAATGTTGATTTTCAAAAACCAATATTTTACAAGTCCCCGGCAATGACGCCAAAAACTGTTCGCAGCTCGAAAGTCATGAAAAACTCCATCATTGTTTGAACCACGTACAAATTTTAGAAAACCTAAAGTTGTTAGAATTCTTCTTAAGAAAATTTTGTAGTGGCAAGTTAAAGGTCGAATCCACAGAAACTCATTCAATCTTGGCTTAAATATCTAAATTTAATCCTTAATCTAGTTGAGAAATCCTTTAAAGAAAGGTGCGATGATTGTTTAAAAAATAAAATAAAGATCTTTAAGCATTAAAATATAAAGAAAACAAAAAAAATAAAAAGGATGAATACTAACCTTGTGTGAAGATTAAATAACTAAGGTGATGAAAAAGAAACTAAAAAATTGGTATGAAAGGAAGAGGAAGTTGAAACCCGGTGACTTTGTTCCTTGTCGTCATTTTAATGTCTCCCTCCTTCGATCTATGTTGAAGACAAAAGAGTTAACAAAAGAAGAGAAGATTAAACATTTATGAGATTGTTGATGATTTCATAAAGTAAAACATGTAATTAAAAAAAGAAAATCACATAGAAAATATAAAAGAGAAGAGTGGAGGAATCTAAGAATGAAACGCTGCAAGATCTGAACTGAAAAAGACTGATTTTCATTAAAGAATCATTGTTACAAACTTTTGATCCCAAATTCACATTACAACGTACAACTTTTCCTCCTAATATAGCCTTTACAGTGTCACGATGTACCTCTCTCTCTTAATACACGTATTTATAAGAAAACAGGGATAGGGATAGCGTATGGAGATGGGGGGAGCAAATGCTCCCCCTAATTCAATTATTTTGCCGCAAAAATGCAGTTTTGACCTCATTTTCGCGGTCAGATCCTGGCCGTAGGGCCAGGATCTGAGGGCTCTCATTCGTCGTTTCTTCCTTTATCCTTCTATCCTTCTGGATTTTAAATCGCTGCTCCATATTTGATGATATCTCCTTTTATCCTCAGTGAAACCGATAGGGTCTTCACAAATTTCATTTTTTCTTTGAATTTTATAGTATTATCTTATCTGCTAGATCCAATAGATAAGATAGCCTCTAAATCCTTTGAATTTGAGTCGATCCCCGTTTGATTTAGACTTTTAGATTTATTTGGATAGGATTCATGCTTATCTTCTCTCTATCATATCCTACATGAATAAGAAGTCAAGACAAGATATTTGCAAGATTTATTATAGAATATATATAAGAATGTAATATTGTTTATGCAATATATATGTCCAAATATCCAATAGAGTTTAAAAAAACATTAGTCAACTTTTAAAAGTATATGTCAACTAATTTGTAGTAGTCAAAAAACCCAACTTTCTGTATGATCTGTGGTCGACTCTACAAGTCGACTTATACAGAGTATAAATCGACTAATATGGTTCCTATCTGTGCAATCGAACTCTGATACCACCGACACACTCACCAGTTCACAGTTATAAATTAAAATGAAGCATGCACTAAAATTGACCAAATAAAAATGGAGCATACACCAAAAATAAGGTTCATAGTCATCTCCAATTTATTAAGGTTCATAGTCATCTAAAATTTCATGTAATCCTCTAAATATTAAGTATCACACATATCACAAATATACACATCACTGGATCTGAACCCTCACCACGCTACCTGGTTGTCCCTTCTCGTGCGCCACCGTCTAGCTAGTCTCCCCGTGTGCCTCCATCTGGCCAGCCTTCTGATGAGATACCTACTAAAAGATGATGAAAATATTAAACAAGTATCACAAACATGGAACATGAAACAAGCTAATATCACAATTATGGAACAAGAAACAAGTATCACAAATATGGAATATGAAACAAGTATCACAAATGCTTATTTATCTAAACCCTCTAATATCAAGTATCCCACATATCACAAGTATAAGAAACCTGAAAAATACTTACTACTAAGCATGCTCTAGAATGAAATCTGCTTATTCTTCATGAATATCAACCACTTCATCATTTGTGGATGCTTTTTTCATGTATCACTCGAATGGATACATCCACCTTAAGAAGATCGGACCATGTAGTTTAGTCTCTCTAACCAAGTGAACAGTTAGATGCAACTTGATATCAAAAAATGAAGGTGAAAAAAAAAATCTAAAGCTGACACAATGTAACCACAATATTCTTTTATAACTCATCCAGTTTTTCAGGGTTAATTACCCTGCTACATACTGCATTGAAGAAAAAGGCATACTTGGGAAATGGTATGGCGAACATGTTTCAAAACTATAGAATATATAACTACCGATAGCAACTATTGCATCAATGCATGACAATCATGAGATTTCAAACCAACAAGCTTTAAAACTTTCATTGACATGAGACATCAAATATTTGATGAGTGATCGCTTGGGACCTTAATCCTAGCAAGGTACTGACAAAATTCTATCTTTTTCTTTCTAGACAAGGTATAACATGCTGGCAGTAAATATGTATTTTTTTACTTTTGTTCAGGTGCTTACTGCTCAGGTATACCCATTTCAACCAAATCCAGTTTACTTTTGATACCATCCTTAGTCTTACCGGGAATATTGAGTAATGTGTCAATAATGCTATCACACACATTTTTCTCGATATGCAAGACATCAAGGCAGTGTCTCACAAACAAACACTTTCAATACGGGAGGTTAAAAAATATTGATCGCTTCTTCCACACATTTTTTCAATTGTATTTTGCTTCACTTTTTCACAACTTGGCATGAGATATTTCACCCTTTCATATACTTGTTCATTGTTCAAAGCTTTGGAGCTTTTTCTTCTTTTGCAGATCCATTAAACGCTTTTTGTAGCCTCTAATAATGGTGTATTTTTTTTATTTAGCCCCCATCGGTTGTGATGTGACTTCTCTATTAATTTAGGCCTATTTAAAGCCAAGACTGCTTATTGTTTTCCTCAGTATTTGGATGAAATAAATTTGCTTTGAAAAACTTTGTAGTCAGTGTGATTGGATGAGAAATCCCAGGGAGAGATTCTCAAATTTGTGTTTGTTCTCCTTTATACTGGAATCAGTTATTGTATCTTAAAAGGAAGCCTTTGCATACCCCAATAAGATTAGGACTATTGTAGTTCTGTTAGAACCCTGTAATATTAGAGAAGTGAGAAGTTTTCATCAGTTAGACACTTTCTATAGATTGTTTATCAGAAATTTTAGTACCATTATGGCCCCAATTACTAACTGTCTAAAATAAGGAGAATTTCGATGGACTAAAGCAACTGCCAAGGCATTCCGAGAAATTAAGGAGAGGATGATGGAGAATCCTATCATGAATTTTTTAGATTTTATGAAAGTCTTTGAAATCACTTGTGACACCTCAAGCATTAGAATAGGAGGCGTACTGAGTCGAGAAAAGCACCAAGTTGCATATGTTAGTGAAAAATTGAATGATACTTAGCAACGGTATCTCACCTACGATAAGACGTTCTATGTGGCGGTTCAAGTTCTGTGTTATTAGTGCCATTACTTATTACCACAAGAATTCATTGTCTATTCGAACCATGAAGCCCTTAAATATCTTAACTCCCAAAAAAACAAAATTGGAGACATGATTGGTGGGTAGAGTTCCTTCAAGATTATACATATATCCTCAAATATAAGGCCAGGGTCGAGAATAAGGTCACTGATGGACTTAGCCATCATCGCGCCCTGCTTTCTTTCATTAGTAGTGAAGTGGTTGGGTTTGAAAAAATCAAAGACACTTATGAATCAAGCCCAAATTTTGAAAATATATTCACTGTCTTAAAGAATAGTTTGACTCATAAGGTTGATGACTTCCTCTACTAGATGGGTATTTGTTTTGTTCTCATAAGCTCTGTATCTCTCACATCTCCTTGAGAGAATTCTTAGTCTGAGAATTAACGTTGGGAGCTTGCTGGACATTTTGGGTGGAACAAGACAATTGAAGTTGTGGAATATCGTTTCTACACTAAGCTTGAAGAGGGATATTGCTTGACTTCTTGGCCAATATCGCATATCTCAACTAACCAAGCAACATAAGCAAAACATGGGCCTCTATACTCCACCCTTCCGGTTCCAAATTGCCCTTGGCAAAATATCAGTATGGATTTTGTGCTTCCTCTTCCAAAGACTGAACGAAAGCATGGTTTCATACTTGTTGTGGACCATTGTAACCCTCGGTTCCAGTCAACAATATTTTTCACTGGTAGTCGGTATGGTATAAATATCTATTCTGGTGGTCTAAACTAAGTCTACTTTAACTCTAATAATAATATTTAAGATATTTCTAAATTTTTCCAAATTTTTTCTAAATTAATTGAAGATTCTCGATATTCATGACCCATCTATGTCGCTATATGACTTTTAGATTTTAATTTGCAATCGGGGATGAATTTCATGAATTCGATTTATCACTAATACTTAAAATAATATTTGTTATTTTTAGAATTTTTATGATTTTTTTTGAATTAAATAGGAATTTAATTGAGTTAAGAAAAGGCAAAAAAATAAATAATAAATATAAAAATAAAATCCAAAAAGTATTTGTAGCCACAAGAGTTTGAACTCAGGTCTTCTAGGAATGAATGTAATGAGTTAACCATGATGCCACATTAATGTGTGGTCTAAAGGCCCAAACTCATTTATTTAAACCTCCCTTTAACTTTCTTCATCCTCTCCAACTTTCCCCACTCTCTCTGACTTCTCTCTCACTTTCTTCCTCTCATTCCCACTCACCCTAACTTGACCCACTACTCCCTCCATATAGCCTAACTCTCAAGGGTGGCTTAGGGGTGTGTGTGGTGCCTATATAAGGGACAATTCACCATCTCTAGCAAAATTGCAAAACCCAAACTTCTCTCTTTCTCACTACTCTCTCACTTTCTCTCCCAAAACTCTGAAGTGCTGGACAAAGGGAAGAACATTCAGACTGAAGGGAAGCGTTTCAGGTAATTTATTTTGCAGTTTCGTAGAATTTAGTTCTTTGTGGCATTTCATCGAACACATAGTACGCAGTACATTTTAGCTTTAATTTTATCATTAAAAACTTGTGTTAAAATCACAATAAAATAATATAGAACACCTAAGATGTGTTGTATTTATCATGATTTTTTAGGTTTTTATTCATTTTAGTTAGTGTAAAAAATTAAAACAGGGGAAAATGTGCACAACACTATCACAGCACAGTGCTGTGTTGCCTCGGCCAAGGGCTGGTCGAGCCAGGCTCAGCCTGAGCCAGGCCAGCGGGCCTGGACCTAGTCTGGCCAGGCCAGGCCTAGCCTGACCTATAACAGACCCAGGTTCGGGTCAACCCGGTCCCAAATAAAAAAAAAATTACAGAAAGAAAAAGAGAAAAAGAGGAAAAAGAGAAAAGAAAAGAAAAAGGAAATAAATTAAAATAGTCACTATAGCAAACCCAGATCCAAAACCCACTACTGTAGTAAACAGGCCCGTTAAGCCATTTATTGATTTTTATTGATTTTTAGGTATATGTTAATTCAAAAAAATTTGAAATAAACTCAAAAAATTCCAAAAAGTTCACAGAAAATCACAAACTAAATTTGGGACTCTATAAAATTATTTTGAGTGTAACATTACTTAAAATAACATGAAATTAAATATTCTTTGTAATTATTATTTAATGATCATTTACTTAAAAATTACCAATAAATTTCTATATATCACAAAAAAATATAAAATTCATAATTCAGTAATATATAAACATTATACATCAATTTATTAATTTATGCATGTATTTTATCATGAAAGTATACTTTTAATGGTTGCTAAAATTCAGAAATTGAATTATTTGGAAATATTAACCAACCAAAATTATAATAAATAGTAAAAATTATATGCTCATTCAACTTATCACTGAACAAATAACATGTCAAGTCTCTAATTAATTCACGCAATATTTAGACCGCGAATTTTACCTAGAGCCGGTTGTAGTTACGGAAATTCAGATTTCAATGACATCAGGCAAGTACACATACTCTCTCTCCTCTGTGTTCTTTTGTTAGTTTATAAATTTCTTTTCGATCTCGATTCCCATATCCTTCCCTGATCATGTGCATTTTAAGATATGCATGCATAGGATGTTTCTTACATAAATGATCATTGATGTATAACTATAAATTAGTAAATATTGTACAAGTAAGTTGATGTCACCCTATCTCATGATTACTATTTTTATATCTACATCCTAATACACTGGCATTACTTATACTATTATGCATTTGTCACTCGATGTTGTCACCATTTTCCATTTTTTTAAATTTTGATATGTATTGTAATCACTATTTGACACTGATACTCTTGATATTGATCCCTGATCCTGTCATGCTGAGTCACACATTATCTTGCACTTAATTAACTAAGCCAGGGTTACTAGCGGAGACTGTAGATGAGAAAATTCAAGAGGTATGCTTGAAAGGGCGACCCCTTGTGGGTTTGGATGCCACATGTGATCTTGTTATTTATGTGCGCACCTGTTATTACATGTTACATGTTACCTGAGTACAGTGAACTGTTTCTCCCTGCTATCAGGATCCACTAACGATCAATTGTTTGATATGTAGTTGTCTTGTGGGATGGGGCACAGGATGGCTACATTAGTTAGGGTAATAAAATATACTAGACTTAGAATTATCATTTGTGATATGGATAATCTTGACTACATGATGTTTCTGGACTTGCCATATTATTCTTAACTTGTGATCTTGTGTTCTTGTGATCTGATGATTATGATATATGGCATTACTCATCCAGGGTGCTTCATGCTCATTATATATATGTCATAGTATACATACTTGATCTTATTTCACATGATCTAGTGTTTTGTTACTCTTGCTGGTATTTTATCTATTAGTTTATATTACCGTCGATTCATTATTCAATCATTCCAGTGCTCTACTTATATTACCCCTTTACTTTCACATTTCCATATTATTGTTTTCTCTTCTCGTGTGTACACTTGCTGGTCCGCTTTTGACAGACCTTGATTTTTCAACATCAGAGCTTGAGGAGACTGACGAGCCATTGTTTGAAGGAACCCAGGAACACTACCTGGCGTGAGTCCAAAGTTTCTTACCTTATGTATTTTGGCATTTTGTCTTGTTATGATGACCCGATGCCAAAATTGTATCTTCTTTTATTTCTACTTTGTTATGTTTTCAATCTTGTATCTAGACAAAGACTATTATAGATGCATGTTTTTTATGTGAAAATGAAACTTCTGGCTGTCTTTTGTATATGTGTGCGAGAATTTGGCTCCTTTACTACAGTGTAAGGTATTCACGGAAGAGGTTTCTCTCTTCGTAAGTATCTCCTGCCATCGTCATTTACTCATACTCCATATTTTGGAAAGCGGGGCGTGACATTTTTTTGAAGATGGCTCACTTTCAACCGTGTTCTAAAACTTCAGATGCCTCTCAGATTGCTAAGATATATTTTAATGAAGTTGTTAGATTATGCGGGTTGCCCAAAATAATTTTCTCCGACAAGGATGTTAAATTCACAAGCTCCTTTGGAAAACCTGTGCCTATGTTGCATGGACACATCAATGTTGAAATGGACATAACATGTTGACACGTGACAAATTCTTAAAAATACACACGACTGTCCAACATGCGTGTCATACACGTTTCTAACACGACATAGCTCCATGCTAGAAGTGTCCGTGCTACATAGCCTGTGACATAAAATGAGAATTAAACCTCAATTTTTTACTGCCTTCAATCCACAAACCGATTGATAAACTGAAGTAGTCAATAAGAGTTTGGGTAATTTCTGATGGTGCGTAGTGTGTGAGAGTCTAAGGACATGGGATCTTGTATTACCTACTGCTGAGTTTGTTTACAATAGTTCTGTCAATAGAACTATAGGAATGAGTCAATTTGAGGTAGTGCAAGCGTATCAATATAGACAACCCATAGATTTAATTCATATGACACCTCATGATACCAGAATGTCTGAGTCAGTTGCATTATTTGCATTACATATTTATGACTTGCATAAAAAGATTAACACTCAAATTTAGAAAAGTAATGCAAATTATAAAACTTATACAGATTTGCATAACAATTTAACATAGGAGACTGTGATGGTTCGGATTCATCCGGAATGGCATCCTCCCAGTACCGTAATGAAATTGCATGTTCATAGGGCAAAACCATTCAAGTTGCTGAAAGAAGCCAATTTAGAAGTTTGCTAAAATACAGACATTGAAACTACATCTCATTGAAACTTAACAATGGAGACGGCCAGAATCTATGTCTCTATGCTTATAAAAGAATTTGTTCATAAAATATTATAGTACATTTGCAACTTTACATAGATATTAGAAGGCAACTGATTAGGGGCTCAGTATTATCCACACCAACCTTCCAGATGTAAAAAAAGACAACATGAAATATTTGAACACACTTAAACTAGATGTATATGTTTTCAAACACTTAAACTGAACAATAATATGATTATGTTTTTACGTACGATTTTGATTTAGTTTCAAGTTTAGTAGGATACATCACAGACATAGCAGCTTTGGTTTTATAAAACTTTATAAGAATCCATATATTAAATGGCGAATGAATAAGAAGAAAGAGGAACTCAACTAATTCAAGAATCAACATCGTTTGTACAAAATCTTCGGCAAGTCAAATTTTTTAGTAAAGATCTATTGAGGTTCTAGATTTAATATTAATTACAGAAAAGGAAAAAGAACCACAAAATTATTGGTTCAGAACATACAAATAATTCTTAATTTTCTCCTTACAATAAATGAACACTTTTTTTTTTTCTTGGATTGCAATGTTATCCACAAATTTGTCCATGTAATTCGATATTTCTTTTTTTGGAAAATTTTTTAAAAAACCCCTAAATTATGTTTCATGAGTGACAATACCCTGGACGCAAAGAGAATACATCTTGCTCACTAGATGATTGTCATAATCTAACTATAAAGGCTAGGTCTAATAGCTCTGGAGTTTAATTAGCATATACTTCTATTAAGCAATTATCCTCCATCCTCTTAGGCTGATCATGACTCAGTTATAGACATGGAAGATAACAACGTTCATTCTTGATTGATGATGAGCCTCTT
This sequence comes from Agave tequilana, assembly GCA_038442645.1. Classification (NCBI taxonomy): domain Eukaryota; kingdom Viridiplantae; phylum Streptophyta; class Magnoliopsida; order Asparagales; family Asparagaceae; genus Agave; species Agave tequilana. Next base: position 123,213 of record JAVJIF010002230.1, read on the forward strand.
CTTCAAATAGCTCTTTTTGATCACCATCATTGAGAATAAGATTTGCCATGCATCCCCAGTTGCAATAAATTTGAATAAGGGGAGCGTCTTCTATTCATTCTTGGGCAAATGAGACAGGGTAATAGAACAACCCTAAGAGGACCCATTGGGTAAGTCAAGCGTGAAAGTGATTGGGACATTAGTCTGACCAGCGACTGGATCCTTCATCATCAGAACAAACACAAACCCATACTTGACTCTAGCAGTAAGCTTTGACAAGTCATACTTTCCCTTGATGTTTAACCATTACACGTCAATTAGTCGTGAGATTTCAACAACTTTATCGCGCCCCGCTAACTAAAATATACTAATATAGGTACACGACGAGAGTCAGTAACGTATTTTTTTCAAAATGCATTAAGCCTCAGTATATGAAATTGAACACAATATAGCATAAATTTCCAGCTTTATTACACAAGTGCAATAGTATGACAAAAGACGTGATTTATTACATTATAGAAATAAAGTAAAAAAAAAGTAAAAACCTCACTGGAAATAAAAACAAGTCAACTACTAGAGCTCTGTAACACCTTCAATGTGAAATCACCTAGAGGGGGTCAATAGGTGATATGCCAATCAAATGTGAAAAATAGAACAACTAAAAATTACTACTACACAGTCAATCTCAAAACAGGAGGTGAAGCCGAATTTCCAATGAAGGGCTCAAAAATTTCTCCTCACAATTTCTATAGATTAAGAGCTGAGGTGCACAATTGCTTTCTTACTTGAAAGAGTGAAACCGATAAACTAAAAGCAATAGCAATGAATATCACTTAAGCACAAAAGTGCAAGCGTGAGCAATATTAAGCAAAGAGCAAGTATGTGCAAATTTAAACAAGTAGAATGTAAATGAAAGTGAGTGAGAGTAAAAGAGAAAAGCAATCACAAACACAAAATATTAGATAGCTGATAAAACACTAATAAAGTGAAATATACCCGTTTGAGAATAAGACAAAATAGTTTAAATCATAAAATGTAAATTGGAAATTCAAATTTTCAAATCTGGATAGTTTGGCGGTCGACTGGGTAGTCGAATGGCTAGGCAACTTGATTTATCTGTTAGACACAGTCAATCGGGTCATCGACCAGCCAGAGGGGCTACTGAGCTTTGTAAAGAGTTCAGTGCTGGCGATCGATCAGATGATCGATGACCAACAGAATAGAGATAGAATCAAATAATAATTCAACATTACATAAAACAATAGAATAGATATAGAATCAAATAACTCCAAATATCTTCTCCCTTTTTAGCATACATTAAAAAGGAGTTGAAGTTTTGAAAATGAAGTAAGATATCAATTGAAATTTTGAATCAAAGATTAAGAATCCATCATGCAAACATTTAACTCATCACAAATGAAAAAAATGTATTACAATCAAGAGATTTATAAAAAAATCAGCTAATTTAAAATTGTAGAAGCATAATCAATCTCAATATCACCTTTCTCATAATGATCTCTAAGAAAGTTATATTGAATCTCTGTATGCTTTGTTTTACTATGTTGATTTGCATTCTTAGTCATATGAACAGTACTAGTATTATCACAAAAAATCTTAATATGATCATAATATAAATCATAATCAAGGAGAGTATGTTTCATCCAAATGATTTGTGCATAACATGCCTTGTTGGTAATATACTCCGCCTTAATGGTTGAGAGGGCCATAAAATTTTGCTTCTTGGAGGACCACGAAATAAGACAATTTTCTAGAAATTGACAAGTTTCACTAGTGCTTTTCCTATCCACTCTACAACCGACGTAGTTAGCAACCGAAAAACTCGTCATGTAAAATTATCTGGTCTTCGAATACCACAAACCCATGCCAATAGTGCCCTTAAGATACTTGATAATATATTTTACCGCAATCAGTGAGATTCTTTAGGACAAAATTGAAATCTAACACAAACACAAATACTAAACATAATATTCAACTTACTTGCCGTCAAATAAAGTAAACCATCAATCATGCTACGGTATAATTTAATATCAATACATTTACCTTATTCATCCTTATCAAGCTTGGTTGTAGTGGCCATCAGAGTCTTGCTAACCTTCACATTCTCTAGCCCAAACTTCTTGATCAACTCTTTAGTATACTTGGCTTGGTTTACAAATATTTCATTGCTCCTTTGCTTGATTTGGAGTCCAAGAAAATAGTTGAGCTCACCCATCATGCTCATTTCAGACTCCTCTTTCATACATGATTCAAATTCTTTGTAAAGCTTTTCATTAGTAGACCAAAAATAATATCAACATGAATTTGTATAATTAAAATATCACTATCAACATGCTTAGTAAATAATGTAGTATCTACTTTACATTTAACAAAACCTTGTTTGCAAGGAATCTACTAAGTCTTTCATACTAAGCTCTTGGAGCTTATTCCAAATCATATAAGGCTTTTTCTAATCTAAATACATGGTCAGGATGTGTAGGATTAGCAAATCCAGGAGGTTGTTCAACATACACCTCCTCCTCTATAAAATAATTAAGTAAAACACTCTTAACATCCATTTGGTATAACTTAAAATCTTTAAATGAGGTATAAGCAAGGGTCATTCGAATGGCTTCGAGTTGTGCTACGGATGTAAAAGTCTCCTCAACATTGACTCTCTCGATTTGATTGTAACCTTGGGCCATTAGCTAGTCTTGTTCTAACTACATTGCCTAACTGATCTAACTTGTTTCTAAAGACCAATTTAGTACCAATAGTTAGTCTATCATGGGGCCTAAGAACAAATCTCCAAACTTGGTTACGCTTAAATTGATTGAGCTTCTCTTGCATGATAAGTAACCATCGCCCTCGACCTCGAGGATGTTCTTAGGTTCAATGTGTGAAATAAATATAAAATGAGGACAAATATCATGAAGTTTGGATCTATGATGAGAGCTTTGGAATGACTTGTAGCATATCTCTAATTTTTTGAAAGTGGTTGAGTTAGTTGAACTTCTCCTTCACTTCTTGAACTTCACCATTTTGATCTTCTCTTTACTTGTCTTCTTGTTCCGGTGAGTTTTTCATAGTCATTTTCTCCATGTCTTCACCTAAGGAACCAATTTCACACTCTACAACATTTTTCACTAGAGAGTAACATTCCTCAAACTTCACATGTGTAGATTCCTCAATAGTCAAAGTTCACCTATTGAAAACTCTATAAACTTTACTAGTATTTGAATATCCAACAAAAATAGCTTGATAAGCTTTAGCAACAAACTTTTGAAAGTAATCTTTGGTATTCAAAACAAAACATTTACATACAAAAAATTTGAAATAAGAAACATTTGATTTCCTCAAGTGATAAATCTCAAATGGGGTTTTGTTTGAATTTTTGCAATAGTAAACTCCATTTTGTAACATGATGTGCTTATTGCTTCGGCCCATAGATATTGAGGGAATCTATATTCACTAATCATAGTCCTAACCCTCTCTTAGAGAGTACGATTCGTTTTTTCGACGACTTCATTTTGTTTAGAGTTCTAGAACATGAAAGCTTATATTTTATTCTATTTTTTTCACAATAAGTGATAAAAGATAGTTGACAACCACACCACCTCTATCGTTTCTTATATGCAAAATCATAAAATTCTTTTCTTTTTCAACTCTTCTTATAAAAGCATTAAAATACGAGAAAGCTTCATCTTTATGCTCTAAAAAGAAATCCCAAGTGAATCTTAAAAAATCATCTACAAGTATGAAAACAAAATGATTACCACTTAAACTCTTGATTTTGGTCAGACCAAACAAATCCATAGGTTCTAACGGTTGTGATGTCATGATATTCTTAATGGACTTGAAAGAGGACTTGATTTATTTTCAAAGTTAACTGATTGGTCGCTAATGTTGCATATTTAATATCATATGTTCATACTTATTATAGAATAAAAGCCTGCATTGTCCTAATTAATTGTTTGATTTATTTGCAGGCCCAATCTTTAAGGAGATGAAGAGAAATGAGCCCAAAGGCCACCAAAATTCTGAATTAAATCAGAATTAATTCGCACTCAGTAAATCAGGGCAAAATCAAGAGGTTAAAAACTGGTTGAGAAGAATCCTCTCAGAATCGATCGGTTAAAGCCAAGAATCGAAGGCCATTTCGTCAGAATCCGGGACCCAAACTGAAAATCCAACTGCAGATAAAGTCAGAAGGCCAAACCAGCGCGACCCACCAACAGGGTGTGGCCATCTGGCCACACCCTGGCCGTGGAAACGCGGCCCAAGCCGCGTTTCCGTGGCAATCTTGGGGAGTTAGGGGGAGCGTTTGCTCCCCCGACCTCCCCAGGATCTTGCTTACTGGGTTTTCTGCCTATAAAAGGCCATTCTTTGTGCAGAAAAGGGACGCGAATGCAGAGTTAGGATTTAGACTAGTTTTCCATTTCTTTAGTTTAGGTTTTTGTTTTTGTTTTTCATGTAATTGTAATTTTCATTTATGTAAATAAGAGGAGATCAGACTTTCATCGAAGAACAAGAATGAAGCTGGAGCTATAGTGACAATGGTGTAAGGTTTTCTTTCTTTTCTTTGATTGTTATGAAATCAAATCTTTGTTCTTTCTTTGTATGTACTTCTTTTTAGTTTTCTTCGTCTTCTTCTTTTCTACTTTACTCTTCTTTTGGTACAAATTGTCTTCCAAGTGAGTCTAAAAGCATCGAAAGAGCCTTGCCTTTGCGAGTGCCACCGATAGCTCATGACGATGGAATTGTGAGTCTCTCTATATCATTTCATACTTGAAGTAGTCTTGATGATGTAATGTGGAAGAGACCAAAAATCTAATCTTATGGGCTATGCACTGAATGCCTCCACTTCAAGGTAAAATCGTCGCTAAGAACTCAAGGTAAGCTTTTGGTAAGAAGAAGGTAAGTACTTGTTTTTCTTTCTTTTCTTTTATTTCTTTAATGTAGATCACCACCTCTTCCAAATCGTTTTCACTCTTCTTTCCCAAACTCATTTGTACATAGTCGCTTCTTTCATTTTCTGATTTTTTCCACTTTCTATTCTACCACTTTCTTCTTAACTTTAACATAACTTTCTTTTTCATTTTCTTAACTTAAAAAACAGAGAAGAAATCTTCGTTTTGTTTTCATAAGATTTCAATAAAGAACGTAAACGCTTCTATCGCAAAACCCTCCTTGTGGATCACGACCCGCATAGCCACTTGCTATAGCGGAAGAATTGAGCACTTGCACATTTTTATTATAAGTTCTGAAATTTCGTAGTTTGTGTGCAGGTCTAGCCTCAATCAAATTTTAGCGCCGTTGCCGGGGAGGGTAACATGTTTTTTATTGAAATCTGAATTTTTTTGAAAATTTTTTAGAACTAAACGAATTTTCTTCTCTGTTGCAGGTTACAGGGCAATCAAAGCAGGAAATTAATATTGCAGTGACATAAAAGTGGCCTTGGGCCTCTGCTCTAGAAAGCAGAGACAAAGGGCCCTCTGAATTGCCGCGTTTCCATGGCAAAAGCCGCGGATCCGCGGCAAGGACGAGTTGACTACTAACAGGTTTTTGCAGGGCTGCTTGCTTTGCAAATTCTAGTTCTCTGCAATTCTTTATTTCCTATATGCCATCACATAAGCCTGCTAATAATCAACAGTAAAACGTTTGTTGCAAAAGTTAAAAAATTGATTAGACGTTTGCATTTTAGGCACGTGTCTTTTCAATTCCTTTATTTTTACTGTTGAAGAGTGCTGGAGCAAGGTACGTATGCATTGCATTTAGCATAGGACTCACTTCTTGGTTGATTTATATCGCTTTGAGTGAATCTTACATATCTTGCACACTTGCACAAAATTATCTTAAGGGCACTAACCCATAACAAGATAAGGTGGGGATTTAATCACCCTTCCTTAGCCCAAAAATCACATTCCAAGCACTCACTAACCCAAGCCTAACTAAAAATGAGTAGACGTTGGCCCTAGGGACATCTCGGACTCAATTAGGAGATTATCTTAAGGGGAAAGGTGTTGGAACTTGACTCTTGCCAAATCAATGTCTAGGAAAGGGATTAAGGGCCGAAAGCCCGAAGGTTGGTGGTTATTTAATTAAGGAACGTCTTTTGACGGAAAACCTCCCACCAACCTTGCCCTGACCTGGCTGATTAGCTTGTGGTCAAAGTCTACATTAAACCTCCTGTGGACAGTCTAACCAGTTAGGAGTCGTCTAGGTCTAGGTCTACCCTAACTTAGGTTAGAATTTTTTCTTTCTTGTTTGTTTATTTGTTTGCTTTTCTTTCTTTTTGTGTGTATTCTATTGTGTGATATGGCTTATAATAATAATTTTTTCAACTTTAATAATAATCGATATTACACACCGAGTTCATTTTTGGATATTACCAACCCGGCATATCATGACTTTAACCAACCTAGTGTGTCGGATTGGTCTTATCCGAATCAATATAACCCATGTCCCCCATCTAATAACTATAATGTCCATAATAATTTCAACTCTTCACCGAGTCAGTGGGGATTCACCTCCCCCGAGCATAATTATCAACCAACTTGTCCTCCTTCTCCACCTAGTCCATAATATTTTCAAGAGTCATACTCAGTTCCACCCGTCCAAAATAGGAAACCATCAATTTTGGAAATGAGTATGCGTGAGTCCAAACACAAATCCCAAAATCTGATGGACTCACAATTTCACTACCACTTCCAAGACAATTCTTCATCTTTTCATCAAAATAATGAACCTATCAACTATGAAAAGATGCTTGAATCCATGACTCAGGCTCAGAACACTCGTAATCGTGACATAGATATGATGGTCGAATCTCTACGTTCTCACCGTTGGACCAGTTCTGATGTCACTAAACATTCTGTTAGAGCCGAAGAGTCATGTAGTTTTGGAAATCAAGATTCCATTTCAGAACAACCATTTGAACTTGCCCAAACTCCAAATTTTGAAAAAGATATTGACAGTTTAGCAAGTTTTCCTTTTCTTGAAATAGAACTTGAAAATGAATATGATCCTGAACCCCAACTTAGTGATTCAATTCTACTTCCAGATTCGATTATGACTCCGGTATCTTCACCTGATTTCGATCTTTTCCCAGAGTCAATATTGGATCCTGTACCAACTCATAATGAAATTGAATCACCCATCTTTGAGGATCATATTGAACTTGACCAATTATACACTTTTGAAGATCCTATTGACAAATTGGCAAGTTCTCAATTTTTGATATTGAACTCAATGAGATATGTGACCTAAATTCCCAAATCTGTGATCCAGTTCAACTTTCTGAATCAATATTGACTCCTGTTTTGTTACCAAACTTGAGTAATATTTTAGAGTCAGTTTTGATTCCTCAACCTATCATTCATGAACTTGAATCACCAACATTAAGTCACATTCCATTGTTGGAAATTAATTGTGGACTTGAGTTTCAATTTCTTGACTTGGACCCAATTCCTGAACTTATTTCGACTCCTGAACCTTTACTTGACTTAAGTCACCTTCCTGAGTCGGTATTAGTTCCTGTCCTTTCTGAGTCCAAGTCAATCATTCTATCTTTTCACACTCCATTCTGGGACGAGGTGGTTGACAAATTTGACTCTGAAATCAATTATGGAATTTGGAAATTAGATGGGGTTAAATTTTAATAAAATTCTTCATGGATTTATCTTTTTAATGGGTTATATTAAAGTTATTTCTGGTGGGTTCCTCCGAGACCCAAGAAAAGTTGATTGGGCCGCGTTTCGTGGACCAATCAGACCACCACCGGAACCACCACCTTAAGGTAACCATTTTCCTTCCCTTTCTTCTTTTTCATGCATCTATGCATTAATTCATACATTGAGGACAATGCATGAGATAGGTGTGGGGGAGGGTCTAACATAACTTTTCTTTTTCTTTAAACTTTTCTTTTTCTTTAAAATAAAAAAAATTAACATTTTTCTTTACTTTTAAAAACTTTTTGAAAAATAGAAACAATATTTTGACTTATTTTTGTAAGAAATTAAGTTAATTTTAAGGAATAGGAAAATCCAAATTAGGATTTCTTATACTTGGTCAAAATAAGATTATTTGTTTGATTTTTAGAGTTAGGAAGATAATTTGTCAAAGTAATTTGGTCTTGATCTTTACCTTGATGAAATATGCACACTTCATACACTTACACACTTAGGGTTCAAAAACTAAGATTCTTATGCCTTATAAAAAAAAATATATATATATAAAATAAACAAATCTAATTATTGATTAGCTAGGTGCTTTGGCCTAAGCAAGCCTTAGTATTTATGCGAAAGATAATTAGATAAGTTTGAAAAAAAAAGAAAAAAAAAGGATAAACAAATCTAATTATTGATTAGCTAGGTGCTTTGGCCTAAGCAAGCCTTAGTATTTATGCGAAAGATGATTAGATAAGTTTGAAAAGAAAAGTCCTCTGATTAAGCTGGGTATTTGTGCCTAATAAAGCATAAGTCTTCACGCCCAAAAGAGGTTCATATAATAAAATCCTTAGTTTTGTGGCCTTGTTTGCTCGAGTCCTTAAGTCCTTGGGGTGTTTTCTCACCTGGTGCCCTAAGACCGTTTGGTTTGGGAGTCATCGATTAGAGGCTCGTTACATGGGCAGATTAGAAAGCCTAATAGAACTAAGGAATAATACCACAAAAAAAAAGTATATATAAATATATAAGGCATATGAGTTAATGTTGAAGAACCCTTAGTAAACTTCATAGTCACGATGGAGCATATGACTTAGGGTAAAGTAATAGACTAGACGAGAAGTACAATTTGACTCCTTACTTTGATTGATAACAAATTTTTGAATAGAGACTAAGTTTAGGAATGAAAAATTCAGTTTTCCTATAACTTATAGATTGCTTAGATCTTACAATTATATTTCAAATATTTTTCTCTTTCAAAATGCCTTTCGAAAATACTAACTCTTTATTTCTCTTTCTTTATGGATTTTGTGGGTGCAATCCGCTGAAAACCCTCACGAGACAAAACTCGTCCTCTAGGGGAAACCTAGAGGTTTAACGGCTTGTTGCACATGCTCAGTGCAATCGCGTGACCTGCGAAAGTGGTCTAATAATCCTTAGTATAGTTTAGTTGTTTTGCTCGAGGACGAGCAAAAGATAGGTATGGGGGTGTGATTGGTCACTAATGTTGCATATTTAATATCATATGTTCATACTTATTATAGAATAAAAGCCTGCATTGTCCTAATTAATTGTTTGATTTATTTGCAGGCCCAATCTTTAAGGAGATGAAGAGAAATGAGCCCAAAGCCCACCAAAATTCTGAATTAAATCAGAATTAATTCGTACTCAGTAAATCAGGACAAAATCAAGAGGTTGAAAACCGGTTTAGAAGAATCCTCTCAGAATCGATCGGTTAAAGCCAAGAATCGAAGGCCATTTCGTCAGAATCCGGGACCCAAACTGAAAATCCAACTGCAGATAAAGTCAGAAGGCCAAACCAGCGCGACCCACCAACAGGGTGTGGCCATCCGCGAAAACGCGGCCGAAGCCGCGTTTCCGCGGCAATCTTGGGGAGTTAGGGGGAGCGTTTGCTCCCCCGACCTCCCCGGGATCCTGCTTACTGGGTTTTCTGCCTATAAAAGGCCATTCTTTGTGCAGAAAAGGGACGCGAATGCAGAGTTAGGATTTAGACTAGTTTTTCATTTCTTTAGTTTAGGTTTTTGTTTTTCTTTTTCATGTAATTGTAATTTTCATTTATGTAAATAAGAGGAGATCAGACTTTCATCGAAGAACAAGAATGAAGCTGGAGCTATAGTGACAATGGTGTAAGGTTTTCTTTCTTTTCCTTGATTGTTATGAAATCAAATCTTTGTTCTTTCTTTGTATGTACTTCTTTTTAGTTTTCTTCGTCTTCTTCTTTTCTTCTTTACTCTTCTTTTGGTACAAATTGTCTTCCAAGTGAGTCTAAAAGCATCGAAGGAGCCTTGCCTTTGCGAGTGCCACCGATAGCTCATGACGATGGAATTGTGAGTCTCTCTGTATCATTTCATACTTGAAGTAGTCTTGATGATGTAATGTGGAAGAGACCAAAAATCTAATCTTATGGGCTATGCGCTGAATGCCTCCACTTCAAGGTAAAATCGTCGCTACGAACTCAAGGTAAGCTTTTGGTAAGAAGAAGGTAAGTACTTGTCTTTCTTTCTTTTCTTTTATTTCTTTAATGTAGATCACCACCTCTTCCAAATCGTTTTCACTCTTCTTTCCCAAACTCATTTGTACATAGTCGCTTCTTTCATTTTCTGATTTTTTCCACTTTCTATTCTACCACTTTCTTCTTAACTTTAACATAACTTTCTTTTTCATTTTCTTAACTTAAAAAACAGAGAAGAAATCTTCGTTTTGTTTTCATAAGATTTCAATAAAGAACGTAAACGCTTCTATCGCAAAACCCTCCTTGTGGATCACGACCCGCATAGCCACTTGCTATAGCGGAGGAATTGAGTACTTGCACATTTTTATTATAAGTTCTGAAATTCCGTATTTTGTGTGCAGGTCTAGCCTTAATCATTAACCCGCATCAGAAATGTGGCTCTTTTCAAATCTCAATTTAGGAATACCCTTCACCACTTCCTTAGAATTAATACGGGATAGATGGTAAAAAGAAACATGACCTAATCATCTATGTCATAACCAAGAACCTTCACTAATAGTGGTTAAACAAGTAACATTGCATTCAAAACCAACAAATCAATAATATAAATATTATTTTTATGAAAATCGGAAAGTACCGAGAATTATCCTTTTTATCAATCACATCACAAGTAGAATCATCCAAAATAACCCTTAAGTCTTTGTCACACAATTGACTAATGCTTAAATGATTATGTTTGAGGCCATCTAATAAAACAATCTTTTCTATTAAAAGAGATGAGTCGATCTTGATATTACTTATACCGATGATTTTACCCTTGGAGTCATCTTTGAAGGTGACGGTGCCACCTTCATTACAGCTTGATAGGTTTGCAAAGTTGTTGATGTCTCATGTCATATGTCGTGAGCAACAACTATCAAGGTACCACCGTACTCTACATCTTGGGAGCTTGGTGCATACCTATATATTTAAAGTAGGAATTGACTTTGGTATCCAAATTTTTTTGGGTCTTAAAATGTTAGTTATCGAACCCAAACATGATTATTTTCAACATTCAATCTATCATAGCCAAACTTGGCCAAGTGATTTTCAGCCACAATATATACATGGGTACACTTTGGCATACATAAATACATGGTGTGTTGTGTACATGATGAGCATGATGAGCATGTTGTGTTTGTGTGTGAACATGATGAGTGCGTGAAACATGTGAGTTTCCTTTGTGTTCGCCTCTTTGGAAAGATGGATTCAAGTTTAGTTCTATGAAACTCACACTTTTTTCAAAATAGTACTCAAAGAATTAATTTTATTTTTCAATAAGGAAATCTCATTTTCATCAAACAAGGAACTTAGCTACAAGAAATTTTAAAATCATCAAAATCCTTCTTGGTACTTTAAAGAGGAATAGATAAAGTTTCTTTTTCATTAGAAGCCATACTTAATTGATTTTGTAAAAGTTCATTCTGTTCTTTACTTTTAAATACTTCTTTTTAAGAAAATCTTAATCATTTGAAAGCTCCTTAAAAGCTTTTTCTAACTCAACTATAGATAAATCAGAGTCATCTAAAGTAATTTCAGAGTATATCTTGGATATCTTATCAGTAGGCATGAAAGACAAGTTAGCCGTGTCCACTTCTTCTTCAAATTCACTCCTGGAATCCCATGTAGCCTTTAATGCATTCTCTTGTAAGGCTTCTTTGAGATAGATGTCTTGTTGTTCATTTTTGGGCAATCGACATTGAAATGGCTTGGTTTCTTTCACTTGTAGCAAGGCCCAATTTCATTTCCTCTTCTTTCTTCTCTTCCTTACCATCTTCTTCTATTGTTAGACATCCCCTTATGGCATATTCTTCTCACATTCTTTACGAGGAAGGAAATCCCTTCGTCATCTTCTTGTTCATCATCTTCGTCATCTTTAGGGATGGTGGGAATAGCCTTGAGAGAAACATATTTCTTCTTTTTTGGGGGCTTTTTCTTCTCTCACCTTCTTCTCTGTCTCATAGCTCTTAAGTTGCCAATAAGACCAATAAACTCCATCTCTTCCTTGCCATTGAGCTCTTTCAATGTGATTGACTTGACTTCCCATGAAGGAGGGAGAGCTCTAATGACCTTCCTTATCTTTTGGTCATTATCAATAGAGTCACCTAAAGAACACAAACCATTTGTGATTTTAATAAATCTAGTAATCATATCATCAATTATTTCATTTTTATCTATACAAAAAATTCGTATTGTGAACATAAAAGATCAATCTTAGCCATCTTTATTTGAGACGTTACTTCATGCATGTCAATAAGATGGCTCCAAATATCATATGCGGTCCTACAATTAATGAGACTAGAGATATCATCTGATTTCAAATATCATATGCAGCTCTACAATTAATGAGACTAGAGATATCATCATCGTTTAAATCTTGTAATAGTGCATAACGGGCTTTGACATTAGCATTGAATTCCTTAACCGTGATATTGGACCACGTGTCCTCATCACCCTCAGGAAACACAAAGGGCTTTGTCACGGTCTTGGCTATCCTATTACGTAGGGATTGTAGAAATACAGTCATCTTAACTTTCCATATAGGAAAGTTAACCCCATCAAACTTGGGAGGGGTCTTAGTACCTTCGGTCATAAGTGCTAGTATGTGAAGCTAATAATTGTTGGTCCAAAGACCCTTCACTCTAGTTTTGATGATGGTTAACTCATGTAGTTATAGTACTAATGATCTTGTGTTTTCAAATTTTAGATTTTCTATCAAGATCTTAGTCGGTGTTTAGCTTTCACAAAAGATTCGAAGTCAAGTTTTGAAGCTAGCACTTGTTGATTCAAGAGATCACGCTTCAAGATCGCATCAAGTACTCAAAAGGAGTCTAGGTCATGGATCATGTTTAGATCAAGTCTACTTGGAGAAGAAGATTTTCAAGAGAAGACATGAGTCAAGAGTTTGTAAGTTTAAGATATTTGTTTTAGGATAAAATGTAAAGGATATTTAGTTATGAATTGCTCAAGCTTATATACACACATACAAAATTTCTATAGCATTTTCAGAAGAAAAAGTTTAGTTTCGGTTTTGGTTTTAAGCTTCAAAGAACATACATATTTCATTTTCATGAATAGAGTTCATCAAAACAAGTTCGCATGTTTTATATGTCTTTTGGATTTGTTTGGACACATATATTGCATAAATATTATTACATTCCTACATATATTCTATAATAAATCATTACAAACTCACTTGTCTTAATGTCCTAATCCTTGCAGGATGATAAAGAGAAGATAAACACGGATCCTATCCAAACAAACCCAAAAGTTCAAATCAAACAGGGATCGACTCAAATTCAGAGAATCTTTAGTCTATTTTATCTGAGGATTGGATCTACCAGATAAGATAATACTATAAAAATTCAAAATAAAAATGAATTTTTTGAAGACCCTATTGAGTTTGCGGAGGATAAATGAATAGAGAGAAGATCAACGGATGGGATGAAGCAATTTAGATTCTGATTCAGACTGGAAACAGTTTAGCATTTTAATCATATCTTTTGCTACCGAATCTCAAATTTGATGATTCAAGATGATCCAGAAAGATGATTTAAAGGGCTACAACTCTTATGTTGATCACTATTTTGAATTCTATCATCTGTTAAGTAATATTCAGCAATCAATACGCCATCAAGCTGCAGATCAGAATTCTGGATAAATCAAGTTTGGAGATAAGGGGAAGACTGAAATTCAAAAATAGCCAACTCTTCCTATCTCCCTATACTCTCCCTTATCATTATTTTCCTATAAATACATGTATTCATTGAGAGAGAGAGGACACCAAAGGGCTGAATAGCCAGAAAAAGAGAGTTTTGAGTGTTGTAATACGAGATTGGAGAGGTCAAGAGCTTTGATTTGATGCTTATTGAATAAAATTCAGAATTCTTCTTCACGATCTCGCGATGTTCAGTCTAAGTTTTTCTTTAATTTTCTCTTTATTTATTTTTTTATGCTATTCTTTTCTTGCATATTTAATTCCATGAAGTCATCTCTTTTCTTTTATTAGCTTCTTTTGTTTCAGCATCGCTTGGAGGAGGGAGACAACTAGGCGACGACAAGAAAAAAGTTCACTGGTTCATCTTCCTCTTCCCTTCGTACCAATCTCTTAATTTCTTTTTTTACTTTGGTTATTCAAATCTTCACAAAAAGGTTAGTATTTCTTTCTTCTTTTGCTTTCTTCATTTTTCTTTTACTTTATTCATATTTTTATTTCGCTTTTTCTTTCTTCTACAAGATCTTTATTTATTTATTTAAAAAAAAACAAAATTCCAATCTTCATCCAAGGGATTTCTCAACTAGAATAAGATAAAAGTGAGATTTTTAATAACTAAAATTTCAAGAACAAGTCTCTGTGGATTCGATCCTATACTTGCCACTGCACACTTTGTTAAAAAGATTCTAACAAGTTTAGGTTTTATAACTTGTACGTGATTCAACAACGATGGAGTTTTTCATGAACTTCGAAACGCGAACAGTTTTTGGCGCCGTTGCCGGGGACTTGTGAAAATTTTTGGTTTTTAAAATCAACATCTAATCTTTTTCTCGTTTAATATTAAAAAATTTAAAAATTTTTAGAAATAAAAAAAATTTAGAAAGTTAAATCTTAAAAAAATTCAAAATTTTTTTTTTATTATTTTTCTTTCCATCCCTAAGATTTAATTTCAAATTTTCTTTTGCAGGGATATTGCATGAACAAAGGAAGACTTGCACAACAAGAAGCTTGCTTGCTTATGACATATTATTTTGCTAAAATAAAAATAAATAAAACTTGCTTGCTTCAGAGTCGCTGGAAAGGTTACTATTTTCTAACTCTACCCACGAATCTCTTGTCAGTGGGGTTTTGGAGGTGCTTATTGATTGAATTTTGTGCTGCATTAGTGCATACTTGCATAAAAAGATCTTAAGAGCTGTCCCCCTCACATAAGGTCGGGATTTCATCACCCGTTCCTTGGCTCAAAAATCACAACAGCATATAAGTTTTTTTTTCCAAGCTTGAACTAATTTAAAATCAATTAGAACTCAGTCACTAGGATTTCGAGCTCATTTAAGTGGAACTATTTTGGGAAGACTTTGGTGAACACTTTCAAGATCGCAAAAGAGGGCTTTCTTATCTAGAAAGGGTGACTTAGCCATTGCGGCGGTGCCTAGCCTGGAAGAAGGAACGAGGAACTTTCCTGTCTAAGAAAGGGTGGCTGAATTTAGTAAGTGCCCAGCCTGGGGGGAGAGCTGAATCGCTTGTTTGACGGGTTTGACCGGTAAACCCACAATCCTTCCAACCCAGTTAGGAGCTGTCTAACTAGGGAGATTTCTATTCTTTTAAGATTAGTGGTTGAAAAAAAGAAAAAAACTGATTACCTTTAAATAAATTCAAGATAAAGAAAACACTTGATTGCAATTGATTGGTTGAGTCATGTATGTGCAATAAAAATAAAAAAATAATAAGTTAAAAAAAATCAATTTTCATCCATCCTTCTACCCTTCTATCATTTTAAAATTCTTTCCTCTCATGGCCTATCCAAATCAAGATATTTACAACTATTATCATGATAGGCCATTTCCTCATTCTCATCCACCATCCTCACCTCTGAGCTTTCATGGCAATAACCAACCTACTAGTTCATCTTATTCATCTCATCCTCCCATGTGGTGCCATCACTGCTATGATTCATCTCATCATTCAGAACAGTGTCCTTCAATAGGGAATTCGTTAGGACTAGGTCAAAACCAATTCGACACATTTCAAGGACCTACGAATGAACCCTATCCATCAAATTTCAATTTTGAGGGTTGGAATTGTCCTCAATATTCATGGGACCAATCATATCAATCAAATTGGTCCTATACTGAACCATCACTTCCATCTTGGGGATTTGATAATAGGAATGAGGATTTGCAGGGCACATTAGAGAAAAGTATAGAAATCATTCAACAATGTATACTGCAAAACAATCAACTTAATCAAGAGCTAATTGCGACAAGTGCCCGCAGAGATATGCATTTTAATGAAATAACGAATCATCTCAGTCAACCTGCTTCAACTCCAATTCCTGATTAAAGTCAAGAGTTTCATCAGTGCTATCAAGTGAACCAATTGGACATACTACAAGAGTCCACACTACATGTTGACTCAAATCTTGAACCAGTACCCTCATCATTTCACTTAAACCAAATTAAAGAGTTTGAACAGGATGCTGGAGATATCCATGAGCTTGATACCCCGTCTTGCCATGAGCCATTAATTGAACAATTCTTTGATGATGATTCCATATTTTTAGATGAATTGGTTAAGGATGATTTGGTAATGCATACAACTTCTTTGAAGCATGTTAAGAATATATGCGTGGATGATGAGCCTATGTTTCTTGAAGAATTGTTTAAGGATGAGTGTTTTGAGAAGACATGTGTTGAGGAGCTCAAGTCTAAAGTTTCCTTTGAAAAAAAGAAATTTGATTTGAGTATCTTCACTTTTGATGAGCCATCTAATAATCAATCTTTTGAAAACTGGGTTCAGGTCAATAAAACAGACGAAAAGGACCAAGGTCAAGTAGACGATTTCAAAATTGACACAATTTTAGAGTCTACTGTTGGGCAGCAAAACCAGACAAAATTGGTTTCTCCCTCTGAATCTTTCACGGGATCACAAATTAAGACAACCATTGAGGCATCTGATATACCCTGTGAATATTTTCCCAAATGTCTAGATCAGCCCCTTCGTTTGGATGAGAGTAAGACTAGGATGGCTGAAGTGTTAGAAGATATCAAACCTGTCAAAATTGACATTCCACTCCTAAATGTGGCTAAACAATTGCCTGCCTATACCACATTACTCAAGAAATTTTGCACTCAAATTGAAAAATCTTGGACACATATTTTAAATTCTCGAATGTACCATTGTTCCGCTTCAAGGGCCACATAAGAAAACTGTTCAATTTTATAGTCCAACATCGGAAGGCCATAGATAGAGGTTGAGTGACATGTGATTGTGTCTGGCTGAAAACGTTAAACTTAGCGCTGCTGGGAGGCAACCAAGAAATGTTGTTTTCTATAGAAAGTTTATTTTTTTTTATTTTTTTCCTTTCTAGAGTTTCTATTTCTTTTCTATAGAGAGATGATTTTATTCAAATTTGGGGGTGTGCCTTCAGCTTTTTATTTACTCTTACCCCTTAACTTATATGCTTAATGCAGCTCCTAAGGTACTATCTACCCCTTATTTTGTTCATTTTCAATGCTAGCATAATGAGCATACATTTTAATATTGAGGACAATGTCCCGTTTAAGTGTGGGGGAGGGATAACATAGGTTTTCTTTTAGGTTTTCAAAAGAAAATAATAATAAAGTAAAAAATATTAAAAAACATTTTCTTTGTTAAAAAAAACCTTTTTGAAAATAAAAATAATACTTTGAGTTATTTTTGCAAGAAATTAAGTTAATTTTAAGGAATAAGAGAACTATAATTAGGATTTCTTATACTTGGTTGAAATAAGAATATTTGTTTAATTTCTAGGGATAGGAAGAAAAAAATTGAAAAAGTAATCCAGTCTTGATTTTTACCTTGATAAAATATGTATCTTTTATATACTTACATACTTAGGGTTCAAAAACAAAGATTCTTATGCTTTCCAAAAAAAAAGAAGAAAAAATATCTATTATATATAATAAGAATCCTCTGATTAAGCTGGATTTTTGTGCCTCATAAAGCATGATTATTCACGCCTAAAATTGGTTCATATCACCAAATAAATCCTTAGCTTTGTGGCCTTATTTGCTTGAGTCCTAAGTCCTTGGGGTGTTTTCTCACCCGGTGCCCTAAAACCGTCCGGCTTGGGAGTCACCGACTAAGGCTCATTACATGGGCAAATTAGAAAGCCTAAGAAAGTTAAGGAATATTACCACCCTTATATATACAAATAATACAAATAAGGCATAAGAGTTAGAGTTGAAGAACCCTTAGTCAAAATATTCACGGTCACAAGATGCATATGACTTAGGGTAAAATAATAGACTAGATGAGAATACAATTTTATTCCTTACCTTATTGATAACAAATATTTGAATAGAGGCTAAGTTTAAGGATGAATAATTCGATACTCTTATAACTTACAAGTTCCTTAATACTTGTAAAAATACTTCAAATATTTTCTCATCTTTTCAAAATGTATTTTCAAAAATACTAACAAATTATTTCTTTTCTTTATGGATTTTGTGGGTGTAATCCACTGAAAACCCTCAGGAGACTACAACTACTCCTCTAGGGGTAACCTAGAGGTTTAAAGGCTTACTGCACATGCTAAGTACAATCGCGTGACCTGCGAAAGTGGTCCAAATAAAAACCTTAGGTTAGTTTTGTTTTGCTCGAGGACGAGCAAAATATAAGTGTGGGGGTGTGTTTGGACACATATATTGCATAAATATTATTACATTCCTACATATATTCTATAATAAATCATTACAAACTCAATTGTCTTAATGTCCTAATCCTTGCAGGATGATAAAGAGAAGATAAACACGGACCCTATCCAAACAAACCCAAAAGTACAAATAAAATAGGGATTGACTCAAATTCAGAGAATCTTTAGTCTATCTTATCTGAGGATTGGATCTACCAGATAAGATAATACTATAAAAATTCAAAATAAAAATGAATTTTTTGAAGACCCTATTGAGTTTGCTGAGGATAAATGGATAGAGAGAAGATCAACGGATGAGACGAAGCAATTTAGATTCTGATTCAGATCGGATACAGTTTAGCATTTTAATCATATCTTTTGTTACTGAATCTCAAATCTGATGATTCAAGATAATCCAGAAAGAAGATTTAAAAGGGCTACAACTCTTATGTTGATCACTGTTTTGAATTCTATCATCTGTTAAGCAATATTCAGCAATCAACACACTATCAAGCTGTAGATCATAATTCTGGATAAATCAAGTTTGGAAATAAGGGGAAGACTGAAATTCAAAAATAGCCAACTCTTCCTATCTCCCTATACTCTCCCTTATCATTATTTTCCTATAAATACCTGTATTCATTGAGAGAGAGAGGACACCAGAGGGCTGAAAAGCCAGAAAAAGAGAGTTTTGAGCGTTGTAATGTTAGATTGGAGAGGTCAAGGGCTTTGTATTTGATGCTTATTGAATAAAATTCAGAATTCTTCTTCACGATCTCGCGATGTTCAGTCTAAGTTTTTCTTTAATTTTCTCTTTATTTATTTTTTTATGCTATTCTTTTATTGCATATTTAATTTCATGAAGTCATCTCTTTTCTTTTATTAGCTTCTTTTGTTTTCAGCATCGCTTGGAGGAGGGAGACAACTAGGCGACGACAAGAAAAAGGTTCACTGGTTCATCTTCCTCTTCTCTTCCCTTTGTACCAATCTCTTAATTTCTTTTTTACTTTGGTTATTCAAATCTTCGCAAAAAGGTTAGTATTTCTTTCTTCTTTTGCTTTCTTCATTTTTCTTTTACTTTATTCATATTTTTATTTTGCTTTTGCTTTCTTCTACAAGATCTTTATTTATTTATTTAAAAAAAAACAAAATTTCAACCTTCATCCAAGGAATTTCTCAACTAGAATAAGATAAAAGTGAGATTTTTAATAACTAAAATTTCAAGAACAAGTCTCTGTGGATTCGATCCTATACTTGCCGCTACACACTTTGTTAAAATGATTCTAGCAAGTTTAGGTTTTATAACTTGTACGTGATTCAACAATGATGGAGTTTTTCATGAACTTCAAAACGCGAACAGATTTCATCCATACGCGTTGATGGTTCAAATGTTAGAAAAACTTATTTGGTGTTTATATATCATGTGTTTTAAGTTATGTTAAAGTCAAAACTTTGTTTAGAGCTTATTGTCAAAAAACAAAGATATTTCATCTTATATGTGTATTAGATCATATTCATATACACTATACTTCAAAAGTGTTTTGATATCTTGTTTTTGCATTTGGACAAGTTTTGAAAAAATCAGTTTTTACATTTAAAAGTTTGTTTTTGAAAAATACCAATTTTTATTTAAAGCTAAATTTCTATATCACAAAAATAGTTCAAATTGTTTGAAATATGTGTTGATTTTTTATCACACATATTTCTATTTCAAAGTATTGATAAGAACTTATTTTTGTGGATTTTATGGTAATTTATTAGAATTTATAGGATTTCAAAAGACCAAGTTTTCATCCCTATAAAACCCTGACCTGGGCTTCTGGCGGTTGACCGATCGGTCAACTGAACCAGAGGTCGGTCGACCACGCGATCGACTGATGTGCACAAACGTGCACAAAGACTTGGTTTGAGAATCGGTCGACCGAGCAGTCGACCGATCCAGAGAGTCTGCTCTCTGGATCTGGCCCCGGTCGACCGGCCAGAGAGCAGTGCTCGCTGGTTCTTGACTCGGTCGACTAACCGGTCAACCGACCGGTCGACCGACAAGTCAAGACCTGGGTGCGGTCGACTAGGTGGTCGACCGGCAACTCCAACGGTCATCAATATGATTGTTGGCCGGTAGACCGGCCTGTCGACCAACAGGCCAATCTGGCATATAACGGCTAGTTTTCTGATGCCTCTATAAATAGGGCTTTTGGCCAGATTTT
Source organism: Agave tequilana (assembly GCA_038442645.1). Taxonomy (NCBI): domain Eukaryota; kingdom Viridiplantae; phylum Streptophyta; class Magnoliopsida; order Asparagales; family Asparagaceae; genus Agave; species Agave tequilana. The sequence goes on from JAVJIF010002230.1 coordinate 143,962, forward strand.
TGAGTAAGATTTTTAGGTGTTTTAGAGCACTTCTACAGAGTTTCTAGAGTTTTAGGCTTCATTTATATCACAGCTTAGATTTTCATTTCATATCACAAGAGAAAGTTTTTAAGAGTAAATCTCTTGTGTTTTCTTGAGATTTTTCCACATCCATCTTGTTTGTTTTCACACAAACTTGAGCTTTCCATTGCTATACTTATCCTCTAGGGATCCTTGTTGTGAGAGAGTTATTTTTGTGATTAAGAGAAGTGATCACAAGTGTTCCACCACTTTTGATTGAGAATTTGTAGAGGTGCGGCCTCGGCAAGTTAGTGTGCTTGCGTGTGTTGTTCTTGCGAGAACAAGTGAGGGACTTATGAGTCCAAGAGTTCTTGAGGGAGCTCGTTGTAGGTGTTGTGGCACCGAGTTATCTTACGGGATCAATTCTATTGGAAATCCTTCATAGTGTTGAAGGCGGAGACGTAGAGCAAGTGTGCTCGAACCTTGAAACAATTCTCCCGTGTTTGTGATTGATCATCTCTCTCTCTCTCACTTGTGTTTTATATCTTGCATGCTCTTATTGTTCATATCTATTACATGCTTGATATTTTCTTGTGCTTAATTGATATATGCTTGGGATTGTTTGCTCACACTTGTATTCAACCAAGAGAGTCATAGTGGCACCTTAACTCTTAATCTAGAAGAATCTTGAGGAGATAGTCCAGAGCCCTTCACCCAGAATTCAGTTACACTCTTTGATTATACTTTGTGTGTAGCCTAATAGTTTTTAGTTAGCATAATTAGTTTTAATTCCGCATTGTTGTGCACTGGATTAGCTTGTCACCTATTCACCCCCCTCTAGGTGACTTACAATAATGTGATTAGCAAGAGGATCTCTTTAAGGTGGTTAAATCTCAAAAACTAGAGTACCAAGCTCTGATACTAATTAAAATCACCTAGAGGGGGAGAACATGTGATATGCTAATCAAATGCGAAAAATAGAATAACTAAAAATTACTACTACACGTTCAATCTCAAGACAAGAAGTGAAGCCGAATTCTTAATGAAGGATAATAGAAATTCACCTCACAATTTCTCTAGATTAAGTGTTGAGGTGCACAATTGCCTTCTTACTTGAAAGAGTGAAACCGATAAACTAAAAGCAATAGCAATGAATATAAAGTAACCACAAAAGAGAAAGTATAAGCAATATTAAGCAAAGAGCAAGTATGACAAAATTTAAATAGGTAGAATGTAAGCGAGAGTAAAAGTAAGAGAAAAGCAATCGTGAACACAAAGGATTTGTTTCGTGATTCGAGCAACTTGCTCTGCGTCCCTGCTTTCACCGCAATGAAGGATTTTCACTAGCTTCATGATCGCTAAAAAGCATGCACAAAGAATAAGTAAGAGAGTGATGGTTGATATTGTAGCTTTAGCGATTCTACTGTAATAGCAAAGTGGCTATACGGGTCGTATCCACGAGGAGGGGAGGCGATGAAGCGTGATGTGCGGTTCATCTCTTCATTTGAAAGTTTTCTTCGTTTAAAGAATGAATTGAAAAAAAAAACATAGAAGATTGTAGAAATGATTTGAAATGTTTTGATTGCTGGAAAAGTGTTTTTGTATTTTTAGAGATGGAAAAGATGCATGGCTAACCTTCTACTAATTTCTCCCACTAACCCCTAACTTCTTGAAGACATAGCCTCACAATAGATCATAGGCAATTACAAACCTTTGTTCAAGAACTTTTCACGTTGTAGATCGAATGAAAGTTCCTCTCTCACTCTGCTTCACATGGCAAAACTTGAATATTCCTCCAACAAGATCCAATTGATGGAGAGCATGGAGGAAGAAACAAGTGTACTATGGTATCGGCAAGGTGCATGGGAGTTTCACTAACTTACAAAAATAAGTAGAGTTAACAACTTCTATAAATCATCAAAAACTTATGAGTTAAGCATGAAGTATAAAAGTGAGTCTACTTGTTAGTAAGTTAGAGTTAAAACCCTCATTATAAAATATCATAGCTCTTGTTTGCACAAGGCTTGTTTGATACTTATTGATTCATTTGGGTTGTTCAAGTAAATTACTAGAGGTTAGTGGGTTAGTAGTTAGTTAGCCATGTGATCAGGGCGGAACTAGCACTCAAAATGTGTGTTTTGTAAAATCAATGTAAAAGCTCGAATGTGCTAATGTACCCTCGATATTTCCGTTATAGCATTGGCTCAACGGGTCGAATCCACAGGGAATGGAGGCGATAGAAGCATTGACAGTTTTTATTCACGTTGTTTGTTAACAGTTCTTCTTTGTTAAAGAATGAAAAAGAAAGTAAAAAGAAAATAAAAGGAAAACAAGCATGTGGTAGGTGAGGAGAGCGATGAAAACGTCGATGTGAAAAACCAAAGAGAAGTGGTTTGAAAAACAAATAGAAAAGAGGATGGAACAAAGGTGAACTAAGAAGATGGTAAAAACACCGATGAAAAGTTAAAAGGATTGCTTTTTAAAACAAGATAAAAAAAAACTCATGGCTACTAACTACCAATTGCTCCACTAACTATGCTAACCTCTTATTGATAGTTGCCTCACATTTTGATCCTCGGCCATCACTAATCCTTGGCTTCAAGAGACGATACAAAGCATGGCACATAGATGGTTCATCACATTCAAAACTTGCATCAAGAGCAAGCTAATACAAACATTAGATCATCAAACCATTGAAAGAAAGTATGAAATAAGAGAGAGTTAGCTTGGTTAGCAAGTTAGATGTTAGAACCCATCATCATGAGCCATCAATGGCTCTTGCAAGAGCAAGGCCTTAGTAGAGGCTACTCGATTCATGTGGATTATCAAGTAAGTGGTTAGATGGTTAGTGGTTAGTAGTTAGATTGTCATGAGAAGATAAGTTAGCAAAGCATCATCATGTAGAAGATGAAGAAGATTACAATGGAGGAGAAAGGAGGCACCTTTACATAGACTATCACCATCTATTACATCAATCCCTCTCTATCTCTCTCTCTCTCTCTCTGTGAATCTCTCAGCCCTACTACAAGATCTAAAAACGAAATAACATAACAAAATACAAGAAATGAAGAGCACCTACCTACACTACACTAAAACATAAAAATCCTAGCCTAGAAATGAAAACTCTCCCGTTTTGGCCCTGTACAGGGGTTTATATAGGCATAGGAAGCATCCAGAAGACGAGATGGGGCCACACGTCGAAAATCGATGCGTGGCCCGACCAATGGGCCGCGGATCCGCGGCCAAACCAGGGAGATATCTCCCTGGTTTTGGTGCAGGATGCGTCAGCCTTCTAGGATCTTCCTGGTATATCCCGTTTCTGGTAATTTCGTCCGAATATTCGTCTGCCGTGCGCAAGAGTCTAGATTCGACGTATCTTCTAGATGATCCCTTGCTTGGTTTCCAAGTAATGCGGATTTAATTACCCTAAATTGGGTTTAATTAAGCTCTTATTACTCCTTTGCCCTTGAACTCTTGATTTACCTGCAATAGAGACCAAAACACGGTTTAGACCGACAATTTATTCATAAATCGGTGGGAAAATGCGATATAATAATGCAGAATTGTAGACTAATCACACCCCCACACTACTTTTGCTCGTCCCGAGCAAAACAAGAAAAGAAAAACTATACTACAAATGTTATTACACCACTTTCGCAGGTGACGCGATTGCACTGAGCATGTGCAACAAGCTGTTAAACCTCTAGGTTACCCCTAGAGGAGGAGTGTTGTCTCCTGAGGGTTTTCAGCAGATTGCACCCACAAAATCCATAAAGAAAGAAGATAAATGTTAGTATTTTGAAAATGCATTTTGAAAGAGAGACATGTTTATGAAATATTTTTGCAAAAATATAAGCGATCTAAGGTCATAAGTCCACCAAAATCATTCTTCCTTAAACTTATTCTCTATGCAAGATCTTGTCTTAAATTAAGGTAAGAATTCAAAATTGGATTGAATATTTTATCTTTCATAAAACCTAGATAATATGTACTTTGTGATAGTGAAGATTTCTGGGATTTCAACTCTAACCATCAAGCCATTCATATATATTATTTATTTATTTTTATATTTTTTTATTTTTTTTATTTTTTATTTTTTCTTCCCTTAGTTTTCTTAGGCTTTCTAGTTCACCCATGTAGTGAGCCTATAACCGATGACTCCCAGATCAGACGGTTTTAGGGCACCAGATGAGAAAACATCCCTCGGGTTTAAGGACTCGAGTAAACAAGGCCACAAAACTAAAGGGGATTATTTGCTTCTTTTGACCACCGTTAGGCGTGAATAATCATGCTTCTTGAGGCATAATTATCCAGCTTAATAAGTGTTAAAGATTTTTTTTTATATATTTTATATTTTTTCTTTTTATTTATGGCATTTTAGGTCTTTGTTTCCATCCTAAAAATTGTGTAAGTGTTAAGTGCATACTATCTAAGGAAAAAAATTTAAGATAAAATTATCTCCCCAATTTATCTTACTTAGCCTATAATTTTAAACAAGATCCATTATTTAAACTAGGTTTAAGATGTCATAATTAAGGCTTTCTTAATTTCTAAGATCATCTTAATTTTCTTAAAAATAGATCAAAACTTTGTCTCTTGTTTCAAAAAGTTTTAAAGAAAGAGAAAATTCCTATACAAAAGGAAGATTTCTAAAAGTATCCTAAAAGAAGTGTAAAAGAAAGAAAATCTAAAAACTCTATGTTAGTAAACCTTCCCCACACTTATCTCATGCATTGTCCTCAATGCATCGTGATGTATGTATGCATGAAACAAATAGAGAGGGAAGGAAAAATCACCTCAAGGTGGTGGTTCCGGTGGCGGTCTGATTGGTCCACGAAATACGGCCCAACCTAACTTGTGTGGAGTCCGGAGGAACCCACCAGAGACCTCAAGAATACAACCCACTAGAATGATGTATATATTTATGATTTTTATTAAGAATTTTACCCTATCTAATTTCCAAATTTTCAAAATAATTTCAGAGTCAAATTTATCAAGACCCTTGTCCCAGAATGGAATGATTGATTTGGACTCAGGAAATACACGAACTAATACCGACTCAGGAAAAAGACTTAAGTCAAGTTAAGGTTCAGGAGTCGAGATCGGTTCAGGAAGTGGGTCCAAATCAAGAAGAAGATGAAAATCAAGTCCACATTATTTCCCCATGATGGAATGTGACTATCTAAAATTGATGATTCAAGTTCAAGAATGACAGGTATGGGAATCAAAACTGACTCTAAAATGTTGCTCAAATTGGGGTAACATAACAGGAGTCAATATTGATTCAGGAATTTGAACTGGATCACAAACTTGAGGATCAAAGTCACATTCCTCATTGAGTTCAATTCCACAAAAATGAGAACTTGCCAATTTATCAATGAGATTTTCAAAAGTATGAAATTGGTCAAGTTCAATACGATCATCATAAAAGATTGGTGATTCAATTTCACAATGGACGGCACTGGATCCAATACTGACTCGGGAAGAGGCCTGAATTTAGGTAAAAACACCTCAGTCAATATTGAATCAGGAAGTGAGATTGAATTATCAAGTGGAAGTTCAGGATCTTATTCATGCTCAAGTTCAATTTCAGGAAAAGGATAACTTGCCAATATGTCAATGGGATTTGAAGTTTGGACAAGTTCAGGTGGATGTGCTGAAATTGAATCTTGATGTTCAAAATGACAAGAGTCCTGAGTCATATCAATAGAGTTTGGCATAGCTGAATTGGTCAAAGGTTGATAAGATAGAGTTTCCTCATTCCTATAAATGCTAACCAATTGACTCAATTGTGTTTCCAACCTATTGACAGTCTCGGCAGATGATTTTTGAAATTTTAGTGCGGACTCTTGCAAGACTTCTATCCTTTTTCTAGATATGATGTATCTTCAAGGGGTTGTTCTAGAAAAGGAGTGTAGAAATCTTGGTTTCCAAAACAATAGGAGTCATGGGTCAAATTGATCGAGTTAGAGATATTTGAATTGGTCAACGGGGTGAAGAGAGAATTTCTTCATTCTTACAAATGTTGACCAATTTAATAAATTGTGTTTCTATCCTATCAACAGACTGAGAAGAAGATTTTTGAAATTGTAACGCAGACTCCTGCAAGATTTCTATTCTCTTTTCTAGACTTGATTTTTTTGCAAGTGGATGCTCTAGAATGGGAGTATAACAATCTTGGTTTTGGAAATTTTGTGAAGCATGTGAGTCAAAAATATTGTGAGATTGAAGCTTGGACTCACACAAGAGTTCTTTACTCATTTCCGGGGCAGATGATTGTTCATTATGAGGAGGTGGAACTGAGTAAGACTCTGAAAAATACTGTGAAATTGGAGAGGCCCTACTTTTCTGAAGTAGACGCTCGACCTCTTGTAAATGGCTTCTACTCTCTTTCGAACTCAGATTTTTCTTCAATGGTGGTTCAGAAAAAGGAGTATAGGAAGCGAAATCGGGGAATGAATATTGTGGACAAGATGAATATGGTGGACACGGGGGACAAGGAGGTTGAAAATTTAACTCGGGGGAGGTGAATCCCCATTGACTCTGTGACGAGTTGAAATTATTTTGGAAATTATAGTCATAAGAATGTGGGTATGGGTTGTATTGATTCGGATAAGGCCAACCCGGTGTATTTGGTTGGTGCATATTGTAAAAAGCCAGGTTGGAATTATTCGAATCGAATGGGGTGGTGTGAAATATGGATTCATATTCGGTTTGAAAGAATTGTTATTGTTGAATTCCATTTCACAAACAATCACAAAAAAGAAAAATCAAACAACAAAAAAAAGAAAGAAAATCAAAACCAAGCCTAAAGTAGGGTTGACCTAGACCTAGACGACTCCTAACTGGTCGATTACCCGGGGAGGTTGTTGCTTGAATCCGACCACAAGCTAATCGGCCAGGTAGTGGTAAAATACGGTAGGAGGTATCCGTGCGTAAGTAACGGGCCTTAATTACGCCAAATCACGGTATCTTCGAGGCGTAACCTCTTAAACCCCAACCTTAGACACCGATTTCACAAGAGTAAGATTCAAAACAAGTTCCACCCTCGGTCAATCTCTAATGAGTCCGAGATGTCCCTAGGGGCCAACGTCTATCAAATTTTATTAGGGCTTGGGTTGTGTGAGTGGGGAGGTGGTTTTGGGCTAAGGAAAGGTGATGAAATCCCACCTTATCTTGTATTGGTTATGCCCTTAAGTTCAATTTGTGCAAGTGTGCAATATAGACAAGAATATAACACAAAGCGATAAATCACCCACGTGTTTGTCCTATGCTATATGCAATGCCATATGTACACCTCAATCCAGATCACAACAACAGAACAAAATACAGTATATTGGAATTGAATTGACACGTGCCTAAATGCAAATGTCTAAACGTTTTAAAAGCGTCCAAATACCGTATTTTAGTTCTTTAGTTTATTGTGGTGTGTAGGCAATCAAAGCAGGAAAGTAACAAAACAGATCCACTAGCTATTACAATGAAACACATCCCAGCACAACAAGATAGACAATGATTGCAAAATGGCCGCGTTTGCGCGGCAAAAGACGCGTTTGCGCGGCGGTTCTTTAAAAGCTGGGGCGTGCTTTCAAGAGCAGGGAGATGCAAAGCTAGTGTTTATTCTGCAATATTAAGCACCTGTAAAGATTGTCCTGCACACCAAACAGAGAAGACAATGTTAACAAAAAACGTGATATCAAAACCATTCC
>JAVJIF010002231.1:0-122500 GCA_038442645.1 Agave tequilana
TCTTAATAGTTTTCAACAAGTTTTTGGAGAGCTTATTTTCTGATCTTACTAGTGTTTTTGCAGCAATCAAAAAGAAGTTTTTGGGCTCTATAGTTCACACTTGATTTGGTATTTTTCTAGGGTTTGGAAAATCAAAGAAAAGTGGCTTTTGGGAAAAGTGATTTTGGTTTATCTTCTTCATCATTATTTCTAGTTTTTCCCAATTTTCTTTGAGTATTTATTTTTCATTCCTTTGGTTTTTCTCATACTTGAGCTTATTATTCTATCCTCTCTCTAGGATCATTATTTGTGGGAAAAGAATTGGTTGTGGTCTTTTGATCACAAGTTATAAACCCTAATCATTGTTTGGCTTTGTGCTTATCCCTCATTTGTGAGGTGGAGATTGTGTGGCTTTGTGCCTAGCCTCTAAGTGTAGAGGTTGTGTTTGTAATTGAAAGAGGAGTTGTGTACTCCCGGTTGTAGTTGCCCCAAATCCTCGGTGGAGGTTCCCTGTGTGGGAGTCCTGTGTGGATAAAGTTAGTGGATTGGAAATCCTTCTCGGTGAAGGCGGGGACGTAGAGCTGGGTGCTCGAACCTCAAACAAATCTTGTTGTTTGTGTTTGATCCATTGACTCTTATTCTCTCTTTCTTTACTTTGTGCCTTGCATCATTCATATTGTCATATCATAATTATATGCTTGGTTTGATTGTGTGTGCCTCACTTGTGCTTAACCATGAGAGCTTCATATAGCGCCTCAACTCTTATTCAGAGGAATCAAGAGGAGTTAGTCCAGAGCCCTTCACCGGGAATTCGGCTACACTCATTGGTTGCATTTAGTGTGTTGCAAGTATTGTTTTAATTTCCGCATTTAGTTCATTAGATTAGCCTTATCACCTATTCACCCCCCTCTAGGTGATTTCAATTGGTATCAGAGCCTACGCTCCTGATATTTGGTTTAATCACCTAGGAGTGTGATCTTGGTTTTGCTAATCTTTATTTGCACTTGCACACATATAGTTTGCACTCATGGATGTTCCTCTCAAGTTTGATATCTCTAGACTTGACATATGGAAGGTTCTTATGAGTTGTCATATAAAAGCCCTAGGCTTGCATGTTTACCTTGCCATTACCAAGGAATCCTACCCTAATGATAGGAAACATATAGAGGCAATGCAATAGCCCTAAAGGCACTTAGAGCATCTCTTCATAAAGAATATTTACATGTGTTTTTCTCACTATGATTCTGCTTTACAGTATGGAGCATTTTGACTTCTCCCGAACTACCAAATTATCGATAAGATGAGGAAGTCTAGAAGAGACGAGTCTGATGAACGTTGCTTCATGGTCCAAGGGAATGACTCCCTTGAGGTACATTCGGACACTCAACTAGATGCTAGTTCTAGTTCCTATTGTAATGAGTGTTTAGAGGAACAAGCTATAAATGATAACTTGCGAAAATTGTGAAAATTTGATTTCTAAATACAAACTTTTGAAAAGGAAAGTCTTAATTTAAAAGAAGAAAATAAAAATTTATCTTCTAGACTTGAGAATGTTTGCAAGAAAGAGATGAGATTTCAAGTGAAAGTGACTCGCTTAAATCCCAACTTGATCTTGCACTCAATGAAAACAAAATTTTGAAAAACAAAAATGATTGTGAATATATTTTGAAGAGAAATGAGGATTTAACTTCAAACTTGATTTTGTATTAAAGAAAAATAATTCTTTAAAAAAATAATAAATTTAATTTCACAAGAATTGAAAGATTGCTTAAAGAAAAATGAATCTTTGAAAAATGATATAGATTCACATGTTTGTCATGCTAGTGTAGCTTCACCTAGCACACCTATTACATGCTCCACTTTATCTTCTAGTATTAAAAATGATATAAATTTGTTAAAGAAGAATATGGATTGTTTGGGCTCCACTTTGAGCCATTGTGCTATAAACCATACACGTTTGGAATCCATGTTTCGAAAGAAACAAGTTTCATCTATGCATGCACACAAACCACGGCATACACTTACTCCTCACGGACACATCCATCACACTTTGTATGCTCATGTGTATACTGTACACATTGTAGGCGTAAGGGCCACTTGCTAAGTTTTGCTATGATAAGATACATAATGAAAATTTAGCAACTAAATTTGTTTGGGTTTGGAAAGGAACTAAACCCATGGACCCAAAGAATATGGGTACCAAAGACCGCCCCTATTGTATTTGATGTAGGGTGGGCTCTCGCATGACGTGAGAGTTTGGTGTCCTTGAGGTGGATGCGTTCTGAGCTTAAAGAGTACTATTTGGATGCATCACTTTCAAGGGGAGTTTGGTGGAGAGGACCACCATTGTTTTAGAGATATGGAGAGTTGCCCTCATAGGTTTTGATAACTATCTCTAACTCCCATTTATACTTACATGCTTTCATTTATTCATGTTTAGCATGTTTTGTTGTTTCATGATTAGTATGATAAATGCCATGATTATTAAACTTATGATATGCATGATTAGTATTTGAGACACCCATGTTTAATATGGACCCATATTTTGTGTTCTCACACTTGTTTAGCTAATATATATATCATGAATCTAATGCATGTGCATTTACATAATGATCATACATATTTTGTTTTGATTTTCATGCTTCATGTTTTGATTACTTGTTTGAATGTTAGTTTTCATTAAATTAAGAAATATACTTGTACAACTAGTGAGCCACAATATAGACCATTATATGTTGTGCTTGAATGCTCATTTGTACTCATTAGATGTACTAGTATAGCTTAGTTTTGATGATTCATACATTTGACTTGTATTCCATTATTTGACATGTTTTTATGATTGTGTGTTTAACTTCATGTATATGTCTATCTTGTCTAAACTATTAACTATACATATACATCCTAGAGCCACTTGCCTTCATGCATATACTTTTGTGGACTCTTTCATGTTTGGATATGTATGTATACCTTAATTTGTACGTGACATACATATATCTTGAAGGATTCTAGTTTTGATGATTTTCATGTTTTATGGAATATAGTTTTGTTTTATTCCTTACTTGAAGGATTTCGTACTAGTTTATAAAGTTTTTCATATAACTAGTTCGTATTCTTCGCTTTGATAGAGTTTTTCAAATATACTATATTTTTTTTTCAAACTTATTTTTTAAACCCCTACCCATTTAAGGGCTGTTGGTTGGGCGACGCATGCTTGTATGCTTAATATTGAAAATCATTTTAAACATGTGCATGAAATGGGTGGTAGGAAGTATGAGTTATACACTTGATCATATTATGTTTTTAATTGGTATCATTGGATCATTTTAATTGGTATCAATATTGACATTCTATTTGTATACTCTATATATGTTTTATATATGTATGCTTACTCTTCATATAGTATCAATTTCGATTGGTATCTACTTTTTCATACATGTATAGATGCTTTATTTGTGATTATTATATATCATATCTTTGAGCACAAATTTGGGTTATGCTAAGCTTGATTTTTAATGCATATCATATTTCAATTGATTAGTTTTCATTGGTACTTATACAAGCTTATGCATCATTTTATTTGGTATTTTATAAAGGGGGAGAAAATTCGTATTTCATCTTTCAATTGGTATTTGGTTTACCTTTGATTTTCACTCCCATATTTTATGATGAAAATGATTGAAAAATGAATATTGATTTTAATTTGGTATCATATGCTCTTAATGAAAAATTATCTTCAATTGGTATCCATATATTTCAATTGGTATCTATTGATCTATTCATTTCAATTGATAAATTTAAATTGGTATCAAAATATTTTCTTTCATTGGTATCAAAATTTCATGTTTATTTCAATTGGTAAAATGTTTCAATTACAATTAGAATTCAAAATTTATATTGTTTAGTTACAATTGGATTCTTAAAAATGTTTTGATATGAATTGTTTATATGCAAGGGGAGCTTAACATCTCTTCTACATATAAATTCATGTGAGTGTATCTTATATTGAGGAGCTTGACAACTCTTCTTTATGCAGTACACGTGTCTAGGGGGAGCTTCACATCTCTTCTTATACATTGCATATTATGCGTTATATGAATTAGAGCTTGTCATCCCTTCTTCATGTAATGCATATATGTAGGGAAGTTAACTTAGCGACTTCCTCTTCATGAATTTATATCGCATATATTCTTTATTGTTTTGTATTATGTTTTATCACTTTGTTGATGATTGACAAAAAGGGGGAGAAGTATTTGGAGAAGTATTTGACATATATACATGTTTTCCTTGCTTTTATTCAAAGGAGGAGAAGTATTTGAGTTTATATGCATATTTATGTTTTGATGTTTTGTTGTTATTGATATCAAAAGAACATGTTTTTGTTTTATTGGTCATGTTTTATTGGTATTTTTGTTTTATTGTTATCAAGAGCATTTATTTAAGAACTTATTTATGTTAAAAAAGAAAAGGAATTTATTTAAAAATTTTGGTATCAAAAGCATGTTCATTGTTTTATGCATGCTCATGTTGGTATTCATTGCATATATTTATTGTTTATTGCTATGCATGAGTTAAGGGGAGCTTCTTTAAAGCTTTACTTTAATCCATACATATATAACTCCATGAGTTTTATCATCATAAAAAAGGGGGAGATTGTTGGCCCAAAGGCCTATCACTCTAGTTTTGATGATGATCAACTCATGCAGTTATAGTTTACTATAATCTTGTAATGTTTAGTTTTAGATACTTAACCAAGATATTAGTAGGTGACAGCTTCAACAAAGGTGTTTTTGGAGCTTTCACATGATGATTCAGAGCCCGAGCGTCAAAGTTCATATCATGCACTCGTTGGAGTCAAGCTCGGTGGATCACGATTTGATCGAGTCGACTTGAAGACGGAGTTCATCAAGAAGACTTCGATACATAGTTTAGTTTAGTGTTTAGATCCATTTGTAAAGACTAGATGTGTGGTATGCTCAAGTTCACAACACACACATGTGTTTCTAGTTTTCATGTTTATTGGTTTTCGGTTTTTGCTTTTAACTGATCTTGTTTTCATGTATAGATAGATTCAAAACAAGTTTACATGGTTTAATGTATATTAGATATGTTCTATATACATGCATGTTTCATATCTTAGACAAACTTATTTTTATATGCCTATTCATGTATTTGGTGTTTTGGTATTTTAACAAAACATATTTTCGGATTTAATATCAAAACATGATATATATATATATATATATATATATATATATATTATATATATATATATAATATATATATATATATATATATATATGTTTCATGTATATTAGATTATATCCATATACATCATGCCTAAAAGTTGTTTCTATATCATGTTTTTGTATTTGGATGAGTTTTGAAAAAATCGGATTTCCATTTAAAAATCCAAGTTTTGAAAAATACGGATTTTGGTTTTTGGCAAAATTTGTAAGTCACAAAAATGGTTCAAAAAGTTTGAAATTTGTGTTGAAATTTTTCACACAAGTTTGTTTATCAATTTATTATGCTAAAACTATTTTTGTGAATTTTTAGAGAATTTATGGGATTTTTAAGAAATTAAAATATCAAGTTTTTCAGTCCCTAAATAGTTTTCTGCCAGGCTCTGGCGGTAGACCGACCAGTCGACCGGATCAGGAGCCTGTCGATTGGAACGGTCGACCGGACTTGCACAAGAATGTGCACTTGGCCGTGTCAGTTGGCCGGTCGACCGAGCGATCGACCGACTGAAAGCAACCCACTCTCGGGTTACTCCGGTCGACCGGGTGGTCGACCGGCCAGAGAGCCGTTGCTCTCGTTGCTCTCTGGTTCAGGGCCCGATCGACCGGGCAGTCGACCGAAAGCAGCAACGGTCAAACTTTGACCGTTGGCCGGTCGACCAGGTGGTCAAATCTGACCATATTTGCTGCCAACGGCTAGTTTTTCCAAATGGCTATAAAATGGGTTTTCAATTAATAGTTTTCAACAAGTTTTTGGAGAGCTTATTTTCTGATCTTACTAGTGTTTTGCAGCAATCAAAAGAAGTTTTTGGGCTCTATAGTTCACATTTGATTTGGTATTTTTCTAGGGTTTGGAAAATCAAAGAAAAGTGGTTTTTGGGAAAAGTGATTTTGGTTTATCTTCTTCATCATTATTTCTAGTTTTTCCCAAAGATTTTCTTTGAGTATTTATTTTCCATTCCTTTGGTTTTTCTCACACTTGAGCTAATTATTCTATCCTCTATATAGGATCAATTTTTGTGAGAAAAGAATTGGTTTGTGGTCTTTTGATCACCAAGTTGTAAACTCTGATCATTGTTTGGCTTTGTGCTTATCCCTCATTTGTGAGGTGGAGATTGTGGTGGCTTTGTGCCTAGCCTCTAAGTGTAGAGGTTGTGTTTGTAATTGAGAGAGGAGTTGTGTACTCCCGGTTGTAGTTGCCCCAAATCCTCGGTGGAGGTTCCCTGTGGGAGTCCTGTGTGGACAAAGTTAGTGGATTGGAAATCCTTCTCGGTGAAGGCGGGGACGTAGAGCTGGGTGCTCGAACTTCGAAACAAATCTTGTTGTTTACGTTTGATCCATTGACTCTTATTCTCTCTCTCTTTACTTTGTGCCTTGCATCATTCATATTGTCATATCATAATTATATACTTGGTTTGATTGTGTGTGCCTCACTTGTGCTTAACCACGAGAGCTTCATATAGCGCCTCAACTCTTATTCAGAGGAATCAAGAGTTAGTCCAGAGCCTTTCACCGGGAATTCAGTTACACTCGTTGGTTGCATTAAGTCTGTTGCAAGTATTATTTTAATTTCCGCATTTAGTTCGTTAGATTAGTCTTATCACCTATTCACCCCCCTCTAGGTGATTCAATACATTCATGAAAAGGAAGACGCTAAGTTAGCTTTCATGCATACATGCATGATATGAAGAAGGGATGACAAGCCCTAACTCACATAACGCATAATATAAATACATAAGTAGAGATGTTAAGCTCCCCCTACACACGTGTATCACATAAAGAAGAGATGTCAAGCTCCTCAATATACAATACACTCAATATGAATCTATATGTAGAAGAGATGTTAAGCTCCCCTTGCATATAGGCAATACATATCAAACATTTTTAACACAAATTTTAATAATTACTCAAAGTAATAAAACACATTTGAGATACCTTAGTAAATAAACAAAAATTTTAAGATACAATTGTAAATAATCAATACAAAATTTTTAATTTTTCTTAAATCAACAAATCAATTTGAGATATCACAAGATTTTTGATACCATATGAAATTGAAAATTTGTGATACCAATTGAAATCGAAATACTTGTACATTTTAATACCAATGAAAGAAAATATATTATATTTTGATACCAATTGAAATTGAAATACTTGTACATCTTGATACCATTTGAAATATATGGTAAATTTTTATACCAAATAGGTAAAACATATTGATACCAAATGAAATTTAAACCCAATTGAAAATTGAACATATTGATACCATTGAAGTATATGGTAAATTTTGATATCAATAAAAATACCAATTGAAAATAATGCATAAGCTTATTAAAGTACCAATTGAGATACCAATTAAAAATCAAGATTTAAATTAAGCTTAGCATAAATAAACTTTGTGCTTTAAACATGTAAATAAATCGTAAATCACGCACAATCACATCATTATATATATATATATATATATATATATATATATATATATATATATTATATATATATATATGAAAAGAGAATATCAATGGAAATTGATATTATTTGAAATGAAGCATATATATATATAGAAACAAATTATGAGTATACAAAAAAATATGTCAATTGTGATACCAATTAAAACTATGATGTGAATCAAGTATATAACTCATAAAACCACCCTTTTCATGCACATGATAAAAAATATTTAATTTGAGCATACAAGGTATGGTCGCCCATCCATCCACCCTTAAAGGGGTTGGTAGGGGATTAAAAATAAGATTTGAAAATAGTTATATTGTGAAAATACTACCAATGAAGAATATAACTAGTTAAAGATCCTTCAAATAAGGAAATAAAACATATATATCTCATGAATTATACTAAATACACAAAGGTTGACACTCGAAATCTATAAAACTCAAAAATGATCTTGAAACAAAGTCATGAATAAACAATGAAGTGTGAGTGCACAAGAATCATGTAATTAGTATTTTCATGAAAATAATCAATAAGACTCAAAACAAACATGAATATTTATAAAAATTTAGTTTTTCATCAGAAACAACTTTCAAGGCATATGTATATTTTTATCCAAAATCAACAATTTGCATACATATCCCAAACACAAATGAGTCCATAATAGTATTTACATGAAGGCAAGTGACTCAAGGGCATACATATATATTTATTAGTTTTGAATAAAAATTACATATACATGAAGCAAAACATGCAAAAAGATAGTTAAGACAAGTAAAAATGAGGGAATCATCAAAACTAGGCTACACATGTGCATGTAGTGAGTACAAATGAGCAATGAAGTGCAAACATAAATGAATCAAATGTTGCTCACTACTTGTACCTGTATATACAGGTATATACACAAGTTTTGACAAAACTACATCTAAACTAGTGTTTACCTCAAGAAGCACAATACATGATCATAAAACAAAACATGCTAAAGTCATATATGTATATATCAAAGCATGTAAACAAAAGGAGTTTAGAGATAGTTACCAAAACATAAGAACTATACTCTAAGTCTCAAAAACTTGGTGGTCTTCCCACCAAACCTCCTTGATAGCGGTGCATCAAATGTATGTCCATCAAGTCCATGCATCCACCACCAAGGTACCAAATCTCTCACGTCATGTAAGAGCCCACAACTACATCAAATATAAGAGGTGGGACTTTGGTACCCATTTTCTTTTGGGTCCACGGGGGTTAGCATCAAATGGAACCCAAACATTTTTCTTAGCAAAATTAATATGATTTATCTTATCAAAACAAAACTTTGCTAAATGGCCTTTGCGGCCGTAATGTGTACATACACTCTATTATGCATATGTGTATGAGTGTGATCATGATGTGCAAAGTGTGCATATGCATGTTGTGGGTGATGTGCATGAACATGTGGAGCTTGTTTCCTTTGAAATAAGGTTTCCAATCTATTATGGTTAAATGCACATTTGCTCAAAGTTGAGCTCAAACAATTTATTTTATTTTTCAAAATTTAACTTCATTTTTATCAATGATTGTGGCATAAAAAGTATGATCAACAATATTTTTCTTTTTAGAAATATTATCTTTTTCTTTTGAATTAATTTTTCTTTTTAAAGAGTTATTTTCTTGTAAAGCAATTTCTTTTTGTTTTTTCACCAAAATAATTTTATTTTTCAAAGAAATATTTCCTTCACAAAGATCATTCAATTTAGAAGTCAAGGAAATATTGTCCTTTTTCAACAAATCATTTTCTTTTGAAATGCATTCCAATTTTGTTTGAAAAGAATCTTTTTCCTTTTAACAAAGAATCAAATTTATTTTTCATTTTCTTGTTATCCTTTTTAAGCATTTCATATTTTTCAAGGAGTTGTTGACAAAAAGATGCAAGTTCATTATAAGGCATATCAACATCCTCTTCTAACTCAGATTCGGAGTTACCTCAAAGGGGTTATCCCCTTGGACTATGTAGCAAACATTAGAGGCTTCACTTCCAATATCCGAGTCGCTCTCCGCATAGTATTGCTCTTGTTCGCCAAGGGAGACGATAGTGTTCCATGCTACAAAAGCCGAATCAAGGTTAGCAACCTTACATAAATAATCATCATTTAGGGTACTCTTTAAAGCATGAATGGTTTTTGCATTAGCCTCTAGATTTTTGCTGTTTACACAATATGAATCTTTAATAGTGTCAAAATAAACATGGATGCCTAAGGCTTTGAGGTACAAAGACACCTTAACCTTCCAAGTTTGGATATTAAGAATGTCAAAGGTGGGAGGTGTCATGAAATCTATGTGTGTGTATAAATATTGTGATTAGCTATAAAAGAGGATCTTTTTACTCTAGGTTGTTAGACCCAAATCAATAGCACTTGGCTCTGATACCAATTGAAATCACCTAGAGGGGGGTGAATAAATGACTAGCTAATCTAATGTGGAATTAAAACTATTAATGCAAACTAAAAACTATTATGCACACACACCAAGTATAACATAAGAGTGTAGCCGGATTCCTGTGAAGGGCTCTGGACTAACTCCTCAAGATTCCTCTAGATAAGAGTTGAGGTGCCGCTATGGCTCTCTTGGTTGAATAAAAGTGTGAGCAAACAATCCCCAAGTATATATCAATAAAGCATACAATATATCAAGCATATAAGAGATATGAGCATTAAGCATAAGCAAGATATAAAGACAAGTGAGAGATAGAGAGAGCGAGCAATCGTAAACACGGGAGAATTGTTTTGAGGTTCGAGCACACTTGCTCTACGTCCCCGCCTTCAACACTATGAAGGATTTTCACTAAAACCGATCCCATCGGATCACTCGGTGCCGCAACACCTACAAGTGAGTTCACACTAGAACTCCTTTGGACTCTCTAGTTTCTCTCTTGTTCCTACAAGAACAACACACCGCAAGCACGCAAGCTTGCAAAGGCCACATCTCTACAAAGAGCTCTCACTAGAAGCCGAAACCACGCGAACTCTTAAGTCCGCCTCCTCAAAGATAAAATAAAATACTTGGTGATCTAAACACTTTGATCACCTAACACAACTCTCCTATAGGATGGATATATCAATTGAAAGCTCAAGTATGTGTGAGAAAAACAAGGAATGAATTTGTGGTGGAAAATACAAGAAAATACTTTAGAAAACTCTTGATAAACTCGTCTTTGGAATGGAAGTATTTGCCTCTAAAACAAGTGGAGATAAACACTTAATAGAATAGGAAAAACTAGCTCAAAAACCCACTTCAAATCTTGTAGAAAATAGTCCATGGGAACCCTTTATATAGGCTAAAGAAAACTAGCTGTTGGGATCCAAATTAGCAGTCTGCACTACTGTCAGTCGACCGCCAATTGTCGGATTTACGACCGTTGAGCCACCGGTCGACCGGCCGGTCAACTAGAGCCTGGATTCATAGAGCAGCACTCTTTGCCAGTCGACCGCCCAGTCGACCGGGGCCATTTCCAGAGAGTAGAGCTCTCTGGCAATGACCGGGTCAGTCTATCGACCCTCCAGCCAAACAAGGCGTGCACATTTTGTGCACGTCGGTCGATCACCCGGTCGACCGACTCCTGGCTCGGTCGACCGACAGAAGCCCAAAACGGTGCTTATAGGGATAAAAAGTTTGTCATTTTTTCCTTCATAAAATCTCTAAAAATAAGTTCAGTAAAATACTTTTATATGCAAACATGTTTGAGTAAAAATCAAAACATGTTACAAACATTTTGAACTATTTTTGTAACTTAGAAATTTTGGCTTAAAACAAAATCTGTATTTTTCAAATAGATTTTTCAAAACTTCTCCAAATACAAAAATAAGATATTTTAAACACTTTTGAAGCTTGGTGTGCATGGATATGATCCACTATACATATATGATAAAATATCCATGTTTTTGACATTAAGATCTAAAATGATTTTGGTTAAAACACATGTATATTTTGAATTCCAAAAACCAAACAGGTATTTTTCCAAAATGAAAACTCTTATGTATAGTTCCAAAGAAAATTCTTTTATAAAAGCTCATTTAAATCTTGTGCGTGAGTGTATATGATACTTGAGCAATCCACCAACTATTCTATCCTTTACTTTATCTAAAACAAAATCTTAATAAAAACAAACCTAGACAGAAGTCTTCTCTTGAAGGTCTTCACTTGAAAATCTTCTTCTCCTTCTTGACTTGGTTCAAACCTTGATCTAAAGAGCTAAACTCCTCTTGAGTACTTGATGTGGTCTTGATGCATAAGATCTTGAATCAACACATGCTAGCTCCAAAACTTGACTGAAAATCCTCTGTTGAAGCTAAACACCTACTAAGATCTTGATCACAAACCTGAGACTATAAACACAAGATCATTAGTACTATAACTTATGAGTTAATCATCATCAAAACTAGAGTGGTGGGCCCTTGGGCCAACAAGCAGGAGACTGGTGGAATAGAACACATGTGGTAAAGTAGGATGTAAGCAGTTATAAAATCATAATGATCATAAAACTGAAAATCCGAAGTAAAACCGGTGGAAGCAAACTCAGCAAGTATACAAGGGATATTTAATTGGCATCTTTTATTATTATTATTACTCGTCTTACCCAGATGTCTAGATATGTGAACTAGCGTCCCAGCACACAGATATCCACATCTGAGTAAAGAAAGATTGTTATTGAAAACCAACGGGGTACTAACGAACAATGTTTACAGTGGGTCCCGTGCATACCGGGACCACGGCCCAGGATGTTCCGTTACTGGAGAACGGAACCACCGCAAGGCGATCAGGAGGGTCTTATAGGATGCTCTTATCAAGATGGTACCAGAAAGGAGGGAGCCAGCACTCCCCTCGGTCGCCTGGAAGCCCATAGGTCAGACCGAAAGTTTTAGTTGCACAACATACCTAGTACCACTATAAACACGAACATGTATTGATATCCGCAAGTTCCCCCGACCTGATGTAAGTTGTCTCATTTTATGGTTTATTAGATAATTATCAGATTCCGGGAATGAGCAGGAACAAGCCAGGAAGTCAGGAATACATGTGTATCAGGAGTACAGTTTGTACAGAAATATATCAAGTTGCAATCAAGATGTCAGGTCATCATTCCCGTTATCGTGATAATTATAAGAGTCAAGCATATCATTTCGGGTGTCGAGTGATAGCATAACAGAAGGGTGATATTAGGCAGGTGATAAGTAATAGCATGGTATATGCAAGCACATCAAGTATAAGCATTTTAGGCGATATAGGGAAATTATACCGATATACAAGATTGGTACGAATGCGCAAAAATCGTGCAGTTTCAGGAAAAATAGTATTGGTAAGAATTAAAACTCTTTATAATCATTGATAGAAGAATTAATTCACAGGAAAGTAGGTAATTAGCGAGCAAGCGACATCCAAGCGGAGCTAAGCAAGCTGGAGGTATGGACAGCAAACAATGTTTAACACTAGAGTGCCTAGCGAGGTTACCAGGACAACTCGGTTTAAAATGCGAGTAGAAATCCGACAGCATTTCATTTAGACGAATCTAGTGGTAAGCGCTGAGCGCTAAGCATGCCTACCAGGCAGAGCTGAAAGACTTGATGGTCTAAGCGCACTTCTCTTTTGAGTTAGTAGGCGAGAGCCCGGAGGCTAAAGTACGCTCGGGGTCTAAGCGCACTCTCGGTAACTGCCACAAAACCCATAAGGGTACTCGTCTAGAACCATTGGATAGCCATCCCGGGAGTGGGGAGAACCCAGAGTCGGTACGAAAGTACATGCACGAGATGTTAGTACACATGAGCATACATACAAGCGTGATAATATCTACACTACCATGGAGTAAAGAAGCCCGGAGGCTGATAGGACTCGGAGGCCGAAAGCCCGAAAACTGAAAAGGCCCGGAGGCTAACGACCATAAAGAGTCAGCCACGCATGGTAATAAGTAGTAAAAATACATCACAGGTAAGGTATATATGCAAGAAGAAAGCTACCCTAACACAAGCATTCGTCACAGGCATATACAAGTACAATCACGGGCACTTGGCCACATACAAATACAGGGGCACCGCCCAATACAAATACATTTAAATACGAAATAAATACACATTGACCCGACGAAACGGGGACACCAAAAGAAGGTGAGGACACTCGCCTAAATCTTTGAAAACGCCGAAACTCTGAAATCCTGGGAACTCGCGCATGCGCCAAAAATAATATAATAATAAAAATAAATATATAATTATTTTATAGAGAGAAAGAGATGAGGAGAGAGAATATAGAAATAGTTAGAGAGAGAAAGAGAGAGGTAGAGAGAGAAAGTCTAGAGAGAAAGGGAGATTTAGAGAGAGAAAAGGAGAGTTAGAGAGAAGAGAGAGGAACTGAGGAGAAAGAAAGAGAAACAATAGAGATAGTATGAGAAATTGTAGAGAGAGGTAAGAGAGTAGAGAGAGCTGAGAGAGAGGGTGGGGCTGCACAAGCAGCCCCTGATCAAGGAGGTCCCACAGGAACCGTGGGCCCAGGGGAGCCTGGCCGGCCCTCTGTCGGCCAGGGAGCTGGCCGGCGGCGTCCATCAGAGAAGGGGAAGGGGGAGAGAGAGAGACAAGGGAGAGGGGGCGAGAGAGACAACACGGAGAGAGAGAGAGAGAGAGAGAGAGAGAGAGAGCAGGAGAGGGGGTTGTCGCCCCCTCCTCTGCCCATGCACAGGGGGCCAAAGGGCCCCTTGGCCAAGCACGGCCGCCGGCGATGCGCTGGCAGCGGCCAGCCCCAGGTGGCACCGGCCACCCAAAGAAAAGAAAGAAAAATGAAAGAAGAAAAAAAGGAAGAAGAAAGGAAAAGAAAAAAGAAGAAGAAAAGGGCTCGCCAGAGTTGGGATGGCCGCCGGCGGAGTTCTAGCCAGAATTGGCGTCGCCGGGGTGGTGGCCAGATCTTGGGGAGGAAGAGAGAGAGGTAGAGTGAGGGAGAAGGAAATAAAAGGAAGAAGAGAGAGAAAGAGAGAGAGGAATGGAAATGGGTGAGAGGGGGAGGAGAATTTGGGGAAGGAGGAGGAGGAGATGCGGTCGTTGGCACCAGGGGAGAATAAGAAAGAAGGAAAGAAAGAGAAAAAGAAAGAAAAGGAAAAGGAAAAGGGAAAGAAAATAAAAAGAAAAAGGGGAAGATATTTTGGGTGTTATGTGGTGGAGAATTTTTGAGGAAAAAAAAGAAAGAAAGAAAAAGGAAATAGAGAAAAA
This sequence comes from Agave tequilana, assembly GCA_038442645.1. Taxonomy (NCBI): domain Eukaryota; kingdom Viridiplantae; phylum Streptophyta; class Magnoliopsida; order Asparagales; family Asparagaceae; genus Agave; species Agave tequilana. The sequence continues at coordinate 14,894 of JAVJIF010002231.1, forward strand.
GGGAGTGGAAGTGAAAATTTGAGAAGGAAAGAAAAATAAAGAAAAGAAAAATAGACAAATAATACTTCGGACCTAGGAAAATTTCAAAAACACCGAAAACGCAAGAAAATTGAACTATCCGGAAAGGTCTCGAATTTTTTTTAAAATAGTAAATATTATTTTAAGGTATATAGTGAAATCAGTTTTCAGAAATAAAATCCCGTTTTCAAATTAAAATTTCTAGAATCAACCGTCGATACTGGTCTGTACCGGTTCGGCCAGATTTTGATAAATTCTGAAAAATCTTAGAAAATGTATTAAACGAGAAAAATATGATTCTAAATACAATGTGAAAGTAGAATCCAAAAATTCAATTCAAATTATAAATTAAAACTCCTGGAATCAACCAGTGATACTGGCCGACACCAAATCTGATAGAATTTTGATAAATACAGAAAATTCTCAGAAAAAAGTATTTAAATAGAAAATGTGATTTTAAGAAATAATGTGAAAAGCTATTTTTAGTAATTCAACTCTGTTTGTGAATTAAAAATCTGAGGACCGGTCAGCGGTACTGGTCGACACCGGTTTTGAAGATTTACAACTTAATTCAAGAAATTCTAAAAATATACCTAGAAGGGGGTGAATAGGCTTAAGGCTAATCTAATGACAAATTATACGGAATTAAAAACAAATTACAACACACTTAGTGTAACCAAAGAGTGTAGCCGAATTCCCGGTGAAGGGCTATGGACTATCTCCTTTAAATTCCTCAAACTAAGAGTTGAGGTGCTATATAATGCTCTCTTGGTTCAACACAAGCGAGGCACACAAACAATACCAAGCATATAAGTATGATATGAACAATATAAAATAATGCAAGGCATAATATAAGAGAGAGAGAGTTTAGAGATAGTGGATCAAACGCGAACACCAAGATATGTTCCGAGGTTCGAGACACTGCTCTACGTCCCTGCTTCACATAGAAAGATTTTCACTATATCGTCCACATAGGACTTCCCACACAGGAAACCTCTACTGAGGATTTGGGTAATACAACTTTGGAGTACACAACTCCTCTCTCAAACACCAACAGCCTCCACACAAGAGGCAAGGCATTAAGCCAAACAACAATCACCTCTCACTAGAGGGATAGGCACAATGCCAAACAACAATCACTTCACACTAGATGGATAAGGTTCAAAGCCAACACTCCAACCACAATCACCTCTACACTTAGAGGGATACTAACACAACCTCTACACTTACCTCTACACAAGAGGGAACTCAAATAAAAAAAGGGTTACAACTCTTGGTGATCTCAAATACCACAAACAAATTTTTCCACAAAAATAAGATCCTAATAGATAGGATAGATATGATAGCTCAAGTATGAGAAAATAAAGAGTTTAGAAATAAAAACACAAAGAAAAACTCTTGCGAAAACTTCTAGATAGCTATAGAAATGAAGATCAAAAACTAATTCCCAAAGACTCTATTTTTCTTTGATTTTTCCAACCCTTTAAAAAAATAAAGATAAAATCTTTAAGCCCAAAGCTCTTTTAAAAACTTGATGTTAAACACTTAGAAAGATAGAAAATTTTTGCTCTTTAAAACCATTAAGAAACCACCTCAAGAGATGGGCATTTATACCCTCTCAAAAATATGCCCGTTGGCACTCTAGAAGGGCAGAATTGCCCTCACGGTCGACTGCCCGGTCGACCAGCCAACGGTCATTTTTATGACCGTTGTGCCTCCGATCGACCGCCCGGTCGATCGGGACTAGATACAGATAGCAGCTGCTCTCTGCCGGTCGACCGCCCGGTCGACCGGGGCCAGATCTAGGAGCAGAGCTCTCTGGACGGTCGACCGGCACACCAGCCCAATGGCATGTGCACGTTTGTGCACATCGGTCGACCGGACCGGTCGACTGACTTCTGTAGCGGTCGACCGTCCGGTCGACCGGCAGATGTCCAGGTCCAACTTTTCAAGGGATTAAAAACTTATCTTTTTATCTTCCATTAAATCCCATAAAATTACATAAATTTCACAAAAATAAATTCTTATAAGATCTTTGAAATACAAATATGTATGACTAAAATTCAACGCATATTACAAACTATTTGAACCATTTTTGTGATATTGAAATTAGGCTTTAAACAAAAATCCATATTTTCCAAAACTTGAATTTTGAAATGAAAAACTGTTTTCCCAAAACTTGTCTAAATACAAAAACATGATATTGAAACAACTTTGAAGCATATTGTATATGGATAGAATCCAATATACATAAAAGATTTATATCTATGAAAATCTAAAATCGATTAACCGAAAACCAAAACCAATAAACATTAAACTTGTGTGTGTATGTGAAATTGAGCATATCAACACTATCTAATTTTTACACAAGATCTAAACATATCTAAACTAAACAAACCGAGATCTTCTTGTAGAAATCCTTCTCAAAGTTGACTCGATCCAAACACGATCCAACGAGCTTGACTCCAACCGAGTACTAGATACGATCTTGACGCTTGAACTCTTGAATCAACATGTGAAAGCTTCAAAACTCCTTTGTTGAAGCTAATTACCTACTAATATCTTGATCAAATATCTGAAATAAAATATCACAAGATTATTAGTAAACTATAACTACATGAGTTAATCATCATCAAAATTAGAGTGATGGGTCTCTGGGCCAACAATCTCCCCCTTTTTGATGATGACAAAACTCATGGAGTTATATATTCATAGATTAAAGTTAAGCTTCATAGAAGCTCCCCCTTAACTCATGCATAGCAATAAACAATAAAAATATTCAATGTATGCATAAAACAATAATACATATTAACATATATGCTTTGATACTTGAAATCAAAACATACCAATTGAAAAAAAATAAACATGCATATAGATGACATAAATATGCATATATAAAACTCTCAAAATGCTTTTCTCCCTTTTTGTATAAAACAAGAAAATCATGCATAAACATGCATATATAAAACTCCAAATTTCTCTCCCCCTTTTTATCAAATCATCAACAAGAGAGCATAAATAAACTCAAAAACAATTTTCTTTCTCTTGGTCAAATCAAACAAGAAGGATGTATTGCGATATACATTCGTGAAGAGGAGAGATGTAAAGTTAACTCTCTCTGCATATATGCATTACATGAAAAAGAGATGACTAAACCCTAACCACATAACACATAGTATACAATGTATAAAAGGAGATGTGAAGTTCCCTCTACACACGTGTAGTACATACCAAAGAAAGGTCAATCACTTTAATATAGAATACACTCAACATGAATATATACGAGAAGATGTTAAGCTTCCCTTGCATATAAGCAATACATATCAAAACTATATAATACCAATTGAAAAATATATCAATTTATGATGAAGGTATACATCAAAACATTATGATACCAATTTATGATACCAATTGAAAATAAACAAAACATTTTTAAGATACCAATTGAAAGATAAAACATGAATTTTCTCCCCCGTTATGAAATACTATAAAAATAATGCATAAGTTTGTATAAGATACTAATTGAAAAATAATTGACATTAAGGAGTAAATTAAGTTTAGCATAAACATAATTTATGCTTTAAGATGTAAAGACATAGTAAGTACAATCAAATCATATATATGTACGAAAATGTAAATATCAATCAAAACTGATACTGTTTGAAGTTTGAAGCAAACATATATAGAAAATATATGAGTATACAAGATAAATATCAATTGTGATACCAATTGAAAACACAATGATGATTAAGTGTATAACCCATAATTACCTCCCTTTCATGTACATGTTTAAATAGATTTCAATTGAGCGTACAAGGTATGGTCTCCCAACCAACCGCCCTTGGATGGAAGGGGTTTTCAAAAAGTAGGATTTGAAAATAAGTTAACATGTCTTAAAACTCTTTCAAAATGAAGAAATACACAACTAGTTTTATGATAATCTTGAAAACTAGTACGAAATACTTCAAGTAAGGAATAAAACAAGTATATATCTATGAAAACATGAAAATCACTTAACAATTGACACTCAAAGTCTATAAAGCACATATAAACTCATGAAAACAAAAATCATGATTAAAAAAGAATGATGTGAGTGCAAGAGTCATGTATTTAACAAATCATGAAAATATGCGATGAAGCTCAATATGAAATTAAAAGAATATGAAAATCATGGAAAATTAATTTTCATCATAATAATTCTAACTTCAAGGCATATGTATGTTTTGTCAAAAATAGAGGTATACATACATATCCCTAAACATAAATGAGTCCATAAAGAAATTTTGCCTGAAAAGCAAATGACTCAAGGGTATACATGTATATCTAAAGTTTTAACCAAATTGACATGTACATAAAACTAGACATATTAAAATAAAAAAATGTACAAAATAGGGAATACAAGTTAAAATGCACGAATCATCAAAACTAGGCTATACTAGTACATCTAATGGGTACAAATGAGCAATTAAACACAAACATTCAAAAATCAAATGTGACTCATTAGTTGTACAAGTATATACACAAGTTTTAATGAAAACTACATCTAAACATATAATCAAAAAATGAAGTGCAAAATTATAAACATAAATCAATATGATCATTAAGTAAATGCACATGTTTAGAGCTATGATATACACGATAGCTAAACTAAAGTGAGAACACAAAATATGAATCTATATGAACATAGGTGTATCTCAATTACGATACATGTATGTCATAAGTCTAAATAACATGGCATTTAAGCATAATGAGCATAAAAACATAACATGCTAAAAATCAATCAATGAAATCATGTAAACAAATAAGGAGTTAGATATAGTTACCAAAACCATTAGGACTAATCTCTAGATCTCCAAACCATGGTGGTCCTCCCACCAAACTTTCCTTGAAAGTGATGCATTCAAAAAGTGTCACCATATAGTTCGGAACGCATTCACCTCAAGGCACCAATACCCTCACGTCAAGTGAGAACCCACATCTACATTAAATATAATAGGAGTGGCTTTTGTACCATACCTTATTGGGTCCATGGGGGTTAGCATATTTCCTAGCCCAAATAAATTTATTTGCAAAATTTACATTATGTACTATATTATAACAAAACTTTGTAAGGTGGCCCTTACATCTACAATGTGTACAAGTGTACACATTAGCATACATGGAATCATGTGTGTGAGCATGATGAGCATGTGTATGCTATGTATGGAGTGCATGCATGTGAGGAGCATGTTTCTTACGAAACATGGATTCCAATCATGTGTAGTTCATAGCACATTGGCTCAAAGTGGAGCCCAAACAATCAACACTCTTCTTTAAACATACATATATCATTTTCAGTAATAGTAGAAGAGATGGAGCATGTAATAGTAACACTAAATGGTGAAGCTATACTAGCATGACAAACATGAGTATCTAGATCATTTTCAAAGATTTATTTTTCCTTGAAATCAAATCCAATTCATTTGAAATAGAAGCAATTTTGTTTTTCAAAGATTGGTTTTCTTTTACAACAAAAACAAGTTTTGAAGACAAAATCTCTTTATTCTTCAAAACATTATTACAATCATTTTTACCTTTTAAGATTTTGTTTTCATTTAAGGTAAGATTAAGTTGGGATTTCAATGAGTCCCTTTCATTTGAAATCTCATACCTTTCTTGCAAAGCCATGTCAAGTTTAGAAAACAAATTCTTGTTTTATTCTTTTATTTTAAGACTTTTCTTTTTAAGAGTTGGTATTTTTCGAATAAGTTTTCACAAACAAGAGATAGTTCTTCATTTAAAGCATCGGCATCAACATAATCATCACCGGAAGAACTAGCACTATCATCTAGTTGAGTTTCTGAATCTACTTCAAGGGAGTCATTCCCTTGGACCATGTAGAAATGTTGGTCGGACTCATCTCCACTAGATTCCTTCTCCACAATATTTGGCGTTTGAAACTTTAGAGGGGTCAAGGTGTTCCACACTGCAAAAGCGAAATCATAATGAGAAACTATAAAAAGATAATCTTTGCTTAGAGTGCTCCTAAGTGCCTCAAGGGCTTGTGCATTGGCCTCTATATGCTTGCTGTTACCAAGATAAGATTCTTGATAGCGGTAAAGTAAACATGCATTCCTAGGGTCTTGAGATACATACTCATTTTAAGCTTTCACATATTGATGTTAGAAACATCAAACATGAGAGGGGCAAGGTAATCCATGAGTGTGTGTAAACAAATAAGTGTACAAATGCAAATATAGATTAGCAAACCAAGATCTCACTCCAAGGTGGTTAAACCTAATATCAGGAGCGTAGGCTCTAATACCAATTGAAAATACACCTAGAGAGGGGTGAATAGGTGTAAGGCTAATATAATGACAAATGATGCAAAATTAAAAACAAATTGCAACACACTTAGTGTAACCAAAGAGTGTAACCGAATTTTCAATGAAGGGCTCTGTACTATCTCCTCTAAATTTCTCTAAATAAGAGTTAAGGTGCTATATAAAGCTCTCTTGATTCAACACAAGTGAGGCACACAAACAATACCAAGCATATAAGTATGATATGAACAATATGAAATAATGTAAGGCACAATATAAGAGAGAGAGTTTAGAGATAGTGGATCAAATACAAACACCAAGATATGTTTCGAGGTTCGAGCCGCTGCTCTATGTCCCCGCCTTCACACAGAAGGATTTCGACTATATCGTCCACGCAGGACTTCCCACACAGGGAACCTCCACTGAGAATTTGGGTAATACAACTTTGGAGTACACAACTCTTCTCTCAAACACCAACAACCTCCACATAAGAGGCAAGACACTAAGCTAAACGACAATCACTTCTCACTAGAGGGATAGGCATAAAGCCAAACAATAATCACCTCACACTAGAGGGATAAGGCTCAAAGCCAACACTCCAACCACAATAACCTCTACATTTAGAGGGATACCAACACAACCTCCACACCTCTACACAAGAGGGAACTCAAATAAAATAAGGTTTACAACTTTTGGTGATCTCAAAGACCACAAGCCAATTTTCCCATAAAAACAAGATCCTAATAGATAAGATAGATATATTAACTCAAGTGTGAGAAAATAAAGAGTTTGAAAATTAAAAACACAAAGAAAAACTCTTGGAAAAACTTCAAGATAGCTATAGAAATGAAGATCAAAAACCAATTCCCAAAGACTCTATTTTTTTTTGATTTTTCAAACCCTTTAAAAAATAGATAAAGATAAAATCTTAAGCTCAAAACTCTTTTAAAAACTTGCTGTTAAACATTTAGAAAGATAGGAAATTTTTGCTCTTTAAAACCATTAAGAAACCAGATCAAGATATAGGTATTTATACCCTCTCAAAAATCTGCCCTTTGGCCGTCTGGAAAGGGCAGATTGCCCTTCTAGTAGACCGCCTGGTCGACCGGCCTGTTGATCCAATGGCCCATCACTCTAGTTTTGATGATGATTAACTCATATAGTTATAGTACTAATGATCTTGTGTTTAATTTGTATCAGATAATTGATCAAGATCTTAGTTGGCGTTTAGCTTCAATAAAGGATTTGAAGTCAAGTTTTGGAGCTAGCACATGTTGATTCAAGAACTCGCGCATCAAGATTGCATTAAGTACTCAATAGGAGTCTAGCTCATTGGATCATGTTTTGGACCAAGTCAGAAGGAGAAGAAGACTTTCAAGAGAAGATTTTCAGAAGACTTGTGCCATGTTTGTAACTGTCAAGATTTTGTTTTTAGATAAAATGTAAAGGATAGATTAGTTGGTGGATTGCTCAAGTATCATATACACTCACACACAAGATTTAGATGTGTTTTCATAAAAGAGTTTTCGTTTTGGAAATACTGGTTTGGTTTTTAAGATTCAAAATATAAATGTGTTTTATCAAAACTTATTTTAGAGCCTATTGTAAAAAACATAGATAATTTATCATATATTTATAGTGGATCATATTCATACACATTAAGCTTCAAAGTGTTTAAAATATCTTGTTTTTGCATTTGGAAGAGTTTTGGAAAAAACGTTTTCAATTTGGAAAAATCGTTTTTGAAAAATACAGGTTTTTGTTTAAGGCAAAACTTCTTTATTACAAAAATAGTTCAAAATATTTGTAACATAATTTGATTTTTACTCAAATATGTTTGTATATCAAAGTATATTACTGAACTTATTTTTGTAGATTTTTAGAGAATTTATGGGATATTATTGAAGGAAAAAGATCGAGTTTTAAATCCCTAAAAATTTGTTTCTAGCCTTCTGTCGGTCGACCGCACGGTCGACCGTGCTAGAGGTCGGTCAACCGGGTGGTCGACCGACGTGCACAAACGTGCACGGCTTGTTTGGCTGGAGGGCCGGTCGACCGCCAGAGAGCTCTGCTCTCTGAAAGTGGCCCCGGTCGACCAGGCAGTCGACTGGCAGAGAGCTACTGCTCTCGGTATCCAGGCCACGGTCGACCAGCCGGTCGACCGCTGGCACAACGGTGAGAAATCTGACCATTAGCCGGTTGATCGGATGGTCGACGGACAGTAGACCAGGCTGCCGAGTTGGCCTCCAACGGCCACATTTTTTAAGCCTATAAAAGGGGCTTCTCTTGGACTGTTTAACACAAGATTTGAAGAGAATTTTTAGGCTAGTTTTTCCTACCTATCTTAGTGGTTTTCTCCACATGTTTTAGAGCCAATATTTCTAAATCAAAAGGAGAGTTTTACCAAGAGGTTTTTAGAAGTGATTCTTTGAGTTTTTCACCACATATTCAATCCTAGTTTTCTCACACATACTTTAGCTTTCCATTACTATATCAATCCTATAGGAGAGTAGTTGTGAGAGTGTTTTTAGGTGATCAAAGTGTTTAGATCACCAAGTGTTCATTCTTTGTATTTGAGGAGGCGGACTTACGGGTTCGTGTTGCTTCGAGTTCTAGTGAGAGCTCGGTGTAGAGGTGCGGCCTCGGCAAGCTAGTGTGCTTGCGGTGTGTAGTTCTTGCGGGAACAAGAGAGGGACTAGTGAGTCCAAGGAGTTCTGATGTGAACTCATTGTAGGTGTTGCGGCACCGAGTGATCCAATGGGATCGGTTTCTAGTGGAAATCCTTCAAAGTGTTGAAGGCGGGGACGTAGAGTAAAGGTGCTCGAACCTCGAAACAATTCTCTCGTGTTTACAATTGCTCTCTCTATCTCTCACTTGTGTTTCTATATTGCATGCTCTTATTGTTCATATTCATTACTTGCTTGATATACTTGTTCTTATATTGATATATGCGTGGGGATTGTTTGTTCACACTTGTATTCAACCAAGAGAGTCATAGCGGCACCTCAACTCTTATCTAGAGGAATCTTGAGGAGATAGTCCAGAGCCCTTCACTGAAAATTCGGCTACAGTTTTGTGTTATATCTTGTGTGTCTAGCTTAATAGTTTTTAGTTTGCATAAATAGTTTTAATTCTGCATTAATTCATCATTTGATTAGCTAGTCACCTATTCACTCCCCTCTAGGTGATTTCAATTAGTATCAAAGCTTGGTGCTCCTGATTTGGGTCTAACAACCTAGAGTTAAAGATCCTCATTTATAGCTAATCACAATATTTGTACACACACCTGGATTTCATGTCACCTCCCATGTTTGACATTCTTAACATCCAAACTTGAAAAGTTAAGATGTCTATGTACCTCAAAGCCCTAGGTATTCATGTTTTCTTTGCCACTATTAAAGATTCTTATTGTTTAAATGGCAAAGATCTAGAGGCTAATGCAAAAGTCATCCATGCTTTAAAGTCAACCCTAAATGATGAATATTTATCTAGAGTTTCTAACTTTAATTCAGCTTTTGTAATATGGAGCACTATAGTCTCCTTGGCAAACAAAAGCAATATTATGCGGGAAGTAATTCGGATGATGGAAGTGATACTTTAAACTTGTGCTACATGGTCTAAGGGATAACCCCTTGAGGTAATCTCCGAATCCGAGCTAGAAGAAGATATTGACATGTCTTATTATGAGCTTGAATCTTTTTGTCAACAACTTCTTGAAAAATATAATTTGCTTAAAAAGGATAATAATAAATTGAAAAAGAACAACACTTCCTTGTTAAAAGAAAATGATGCTCTTAAAAATAAATTTGCATGTATTTCAAAAGAAAATGGTATGCTGAAAAAGGATAATATTTCCTTGACTTCTAAATTGAATGATCTTTGTGAAGGAAATACTTCTTTGAAAAATAAAATTATTTTGGTGGAAAAAGAAAAGCAAATTGCTTTGAATATTGAAAAGAAAAATTGTTTCAAAGGAAAAGGAAAATGTTTCTAAAAAGAACAAGATTGTTGATTCTCATTCTCACCATGCTTTTCATGCTACTATTGATCAAAATGAGATTCTAATTTTGAAAAATAGAATAAATTGTTTGAGCTCAACTTTGAGTAATTGTGCATTTAACCATAATAGATTAGAAATCTTGTTTCAAAAGAAACAAGCTCCACATGTTCATGCACATCACCCATGGCACACATATGCACACTTTGCACATCATAATCATACTCATTCTCATGTGCATTATAGAGTGTACAAGTGTACACATTGCGGCCGCAATGGCCATTTAGCAAAATTTTGTTATGATAAGGTAAATTCTATTAATTTTGCTAATAAAATGTTTGGTCTCCGAACAATACTAACCCTCGTGGACCCAAAAGAAAATAGATACCAAAATTCTCACTTCTTGTGTTTGATATAGGTGTAGACTCTCACATGACGTGAGAGGATTGGTGCCTTAGTGGTGGATGCATGAGCTAGATGGACACACCAAATTGATGCATCACTATCAAGGTAGTTTTGGTAGAAAGACCACCATTCTTGGAGACTTAGAGTATAGTGCTTGTGGTTTTGGTAACTATCTCTAAACTGCTATTTTAGTTTACATGCTTTGATATATATGTTTTTAGCATGTTTTTGATATTGTGCTTCATGTGGTAAATACTTGTTTAAATGTAATCTTCATTAAAACTTGTGTCTATATTTGTACAAGTAGTGAGCTACACTTGATTATTAGATGTTTGTGCCTCATTGCTCATTTGTACTCATTACATGTACATGTATAACCTAGTTTTGATGATTCCTACATTTATACTTGTTTTGTCTATTCTTATGCATATTTTGCTTCTTGTATATATTATTTTTGTTTAAAACTAAAAAATATACTTGTATACCCTTGAGTCTCTTGCGTTCATGCAAATTATATTATAGACTCTTTTATATTTGGGATATGTATGTATATTGTTAATTTTGGATAAAACATGCATATACCTAGAAGTTTGTTTTAAATGAAAAATACATTTTTATACTTTTGATAAAAGATATTCATGTTTGTTTTGAGCCTTTTGACTATTTTTCATGATTATGCTAATCACATAACCTTTGTACACTCACATTATTTTTGTTTACTCATGACTTTATTTCATGAGCACATTTTTGAGCTTTATAGATTTCGAGTGTCAACTTTTGTGTATTTAGTATAATTCAGGAGATATATATGTTTTATTTTTCTTGTTTGAAGGATTTTTAACTAGTTTTTCAAAAATTACTTTAAACTAGTTATTTATTCTTCAATGGGTAGAGTTTTCAAATTTTACAACATATTTTCAAACTCTTATTTTTGAAAACCCCTAGCAACCCTTTTTAAGGGCGAATAGATGGGTGACCATATCTTGTGAGCCTTATTGAAAATCTTTTTATCATGTGCATGAAAATGGTGGATAATTATGAGTTATACACTTGATTCTCATCATATTTTAATTGGTATCACAATTGATATTTTTTTATACTCATATTTTGTTTTCTATATATGTATGCTTCAAATTTCAAATAATATCAATTTCTATTGGTATTTTCTTTTCATACATATATATGTTTTGATTGTGCTTGAGTTACAATAATCATTACATATTTAAAGCACAAAGTATCTTTATACTAAGCTTGACTTAAATCTTGATTTCAAATTGGTATCTCAATTGGTACTTTAATAAATTTATGCATTATTTTCAATTGATATTTTTATTGATTTCAAAATTTTCAATATAGTTTAATTGGAATCAATATGTTTCGATTTCCAATTGGGTTTCGATTTCATTGGTATCAAAACTGTTTTACTTTTATTTGGTATCAAAATTTATCATATATTTCAATTGGTATCAAAATATAAAATATTTTCTTTCATTGGTATCAAAATGTACAAATGTTTCATTTTAATTGGTATCAAAAATTTCCAATTTCAAATGGTATCAAAAATCTTATGATATCTTAAAATTTTGTTTATTTACAAGTGGTATCTCAAAATTTGATTTGTTGCTTTAAGAAAATCAAAATTTATCTTTAAAGTGATTTTTTTAAATGTTTTGATATGTATTGCCTATATGTAAGGGGAGCTTAATATCTCTTCTATATATAGATTCATGTTGAGTGTGTCTTGTATTAAGGAATTTGACATCTCTTCTTTATGTGGTACACTTGTATATGGGGAGCTTAACATCTCCACTTATACATTGTATATTATGTTTTATATGAGTTAAAGTTTTGTCATCCCTTCTTCATGTAATGCACGTATGCAGGGGAGCTAACTTATCATCTTCCTCTTCATGAATGTATATCGCATATATATCTTTATTGCTGATTTATTTTTCATCCCTTTAGGGGGAGAATGATTTTGAGTTTATATAGGCATATATTGAGTTTATGCATTTTATGTTTATACAAAATGGGAAGAAGGATTTGGATTTTGAAAGTTTATACAAAAAGGGGGAGAAGGTTTTTGATATGCATGTTTCTCTCACCTTGTTTATGCATATATATTTGTTTAGTTTTATGCACTTCATTGAATATCTATTTGTTTATTGTTATGCATGAGTTAAGGGGGAGCTTCTATGAAACTTAACTTTAATCCATGCATATATAACTCCATGAGTTTTGTCATCATCAAAAGGGGGAGATTGTTGGCCCAATGGCTCATCACTCTAGTTTTGATGATGATTAACTCATGTAGTTATAGGACTAATGATCTTGTGTTTAATTAGTATCACATATTTGATCAAGATCTTAGTTGGTGTTTAACTTCAACAAAGGATTTGAAGTCAAGTTTTGAAACTAGCACGTGTTGGTTCAAGAGCTCACGCATCAAGATTGCATCAAGTACTCAAGAGGAGTCTAGCTCATTGGATCATGTTTTGGAGCAAGTCAAGAAGGAGAAGACGACTTTCAAGAGAAGCTTTTCAAAAGACTTGTGTCATGTTTGTAAGTTTCAAGATTTTATTTTTAAATAAAATATAAAGGATAGATTAGTTGGTGGATTGCTCAAGTATCATATACACTCACATACAAGATTTAAATGTTTTTTCATAAAGAGTTTTCGTTTTGGAAAATACCGTTTGATTTTTAAGATTCAAAATATACATGTGTTTTATCAAACTTATTTTAGAGCCTATTGTCAAAAACATAAATATTTCATCATATATGTGTAGTGAATCATATCCATACATACTGAGCTTCAAAAGTGTTTAAAATATCTTATTTTTGTATTTGGAAGAGTTTTGGAAAAATCGGTTTTCAATTTGAAAAAATCGTTTTTGAAAAATACAGGTTTTTGTTTAAGGCAAAACTTCTTTGTACAAAAATAGTTCAAAATGTTTGTAACATATTTTGATTTTTACTAAAAAATGTTTGTATATCAAAGTATATTATGAAACTTATTTTTGTATATTTTTAGAGAATTTATAGGATTTTATTGAAGGAAAAAGACCGAGTTTTAAATCCCTAAAAACCTGTTTCTGGCCTTCTGCTGGTCGACCGTGTCAGAGGTCGGTCGACCGTGCGGTTGATTGACGTGCATAAACGTGCACTGCTTGTTTGGCTGGAGGGCCGGTCGACCGACCCGGTCGACCGCCAGAGAGCTCTGCTCTCTGAAAATGACCCCGGTCAACCGGGCGGTCAACCGGCAGAGAGCTACTGCTCTCTGTATCCAGGCTAAGGTCGACCGGCCGGTCGACCGCTGACACAACGCTCAGAAATTTGACCGTTGGCTGGTCGACCGGGCGGTCGACTGATAGCAGACCAGGCTGCTGAGTTGGCCTTCAACGGCCACAGTTTTGAAGCCTATAAAAAGGGCTTCTCTTGGACTGTTTTACGCAAGATTTGAAGAGAGTTTTTGGGCTAGTTTTCCTACCTATCTCAGTGGTTTTCTCCACATGTTTTAGAGCCAATATTTCCAAATCAAAAGGAGAGTTTTATCAAGAGGTTTTCAAAAGTGATTCTTTGAGTTTTTCACCACATATTCAATCCTAGTTTTCTCTCACATACTTTACCTTTCCATTGCTATATCAATCCTATAGGAGAGTAGTTGTAAGAGTGTTTTTAGGTGATCAAAGTGTTTTGATCACCAAGTGTTCATTCTTTGTATTTGAGGAGGCGGACTTGCGGGTTCGCGTTGTTTCGAGTTCTAGTGAGAGCTCGGTGTAGAGATGCGGCCTCGGTAAGCTAGTGTGCTTACGGTGTGCAGTTCTTACGGGAACAAGAGAGGGATTAGTGAGTCTGAGGAGTTCTAGTGTGAACTCGTTGTAAGTGTTGCGGCACTGAGTGATCCGGTGGAATCGTTTCTAGTGAAAATCCTTCATAGCGTTGAAGGCGGGGCCGTAAGGCAAGTGTGCTCGAATCTCGAAACAATACTCCCGTGTTTGCAATTGCTCTCTCTATCTCTCACTTGTGTTTATATCTAGCATACTCTTATTGTTAATATTCATTATTGCTTGATATACTTGTGCTTATATTGATATATACTTGGAGATTGTTTGCTCACACTTGTATTCAACCAAGAGAGCCATAGCGGCACCTCAACTCTTATCTAGAGGAATCTTAAGGAGATAGTTCAGAGCCCTTCACCGGGAATTCGGCTACACTCTTGTGTTATACCTTGTGTGTCTAGCTTAATAGTTTTTAGTTTGTATAAATAGTTTTAATTCCGCATTAATTCATCATTAGATTAGCTAGTCACCTATTCACCCCCCTCTAGGTGATTTGACGGCCAACGGTCATTTTTATGACTGTTGTGCCTCCGGTCGACCGCCCGGTCGACCGGGACTAGATACAGAGAGCAGCTGCTCTCTGCCGGCCGACCAGGGCCATATCCAGAGAGCAGAGCTCTCTGGACGATCGACCGTCCGGTCGGCCGGCCCACCAGCCCAATGGCATGTGCACGTTTGTGCACATCGGTTGACCGGACCAGTCGACCGACTTCTGCAGCGGTCGACCGGCAGAAGGCCAGGTCCAACTTTTTAAGAGATTAAAAACTTGTCTTTTATCTTCAATTAAATCCCATAAAATCACATAAATTCTACAAAAATAAGTTCTTATAAGATCTTTGATATACAAATATGTGTGACTAAAATTCAATACATATTACAAACTATTTGAACCATTTTTGTGTTATTGAAATTAGGCTTTAAACAAAAATCCGTATTTTTCAAACTTGGATTTTTGAAATGGAAAACTGTTTTCCCAAAACTTGTCTAAATACAAAAGTATGATATTGAAACAACTTTAAAGCATATTGTGTATGGATAGAATCCAATATACATGAAATATGTTATATATATATTTTTGACATGAAATCCAAAATCGGTTAAACCGAAAATTAAAACCAATAAACTTTAAACTTGTGTGTGTATGTGAACATGAGCATATCAACACTATCTAATTTTTACACAAGACTAAACATATCTAAACTAAACAAACCGAGGTCTTCTTGTAGAACTCCTTCTCCAAGTCGACTCGATCCAAACACGATCCAACGAGCTTGACTCCAACTGAGTGCTAGATGCGATCTTGACGCTCGAGCTCTTGAATCAATACATGAAAGCTCCAAAACTCTTTTATTGAAGCTAATCACCTACTAATATTTTGATCAAATATTTGAAACTAAATATCACAAGATTATTAGTAAACTATAACTACATGAGTTAATCATCATCAAAACTAGAGTGATGGGCCCTGGGCCAACAAATTTTAGAAAATCATTGAAAATTTAAAATATTGGAAAACGATGTTTGAAAGTAAATCGGTCAAATCTGACAACCGATAAGGCCGAATCGAGCAATACACTAGGATCGAGTCCCCGGTTCATATTAGGGCTGACTCCAAGTCCACGAATCCAGATCCAAGGCAAAACGATCATATAAATAATTCATAATACAAAACAAATAATAAGTAGATCAAAAAATATGATCGTAAATTTGAATACGCAACTAAGTACGTATTCTGGGGTGGGGTGTTACATTCCATCCACCTTACAAAAATTGCTTCCTTGTAATTTCGATAAGGAGTAAATGAACACAAAGAGGACAAAGATAGGAATTACACTAATTAAGATATGAATCACTGCTGGTAGGGCTCTCAAGTTGGCTGAACAATAATCAGAATATAGATATCTTCTGCACTTCCTACTGTATAAATCTTCGAACGATGCCGAATAATATTAACCTGATAAAATAGCTTCGCAATAGAATTCCCGCTGTACTGCATACTTAATAGCTTTCCGAGAATAAGACAGAATACCAAAGATAAAGGAAACCCTGATAATACTCAGTATAATAAGAAATACTGATAATTAGAAATTCTGAATACCGGGCGTAGATCACTTTGAAAGATATAGCCAACAATAGAGAATAACTGTAGAAAAATCAAATACCGACTTCTGAAAGATAACCCGATCGTGGATCAATTCTGAGAATACCCAAACTTCATAAAGTTGGTCAAAGATAATCCACTCCAATACTCTGCCTCTACACCTCTAGTCCATTCATATCTTAAGTTCGTATAAGGCTACGAAAAATCAAAACAGTAGAAAGATGGAAGGGATTAGGAATCAAAGGAAGGATGATCAAGAAAGAATAGATAACTTTGTACTTGTAGTTGGATTGTATAATCAGGACTCATGCATTCCAGCTGCAAATTTCTTTACCATTAATTTGCCGTCTAGACGTATTGAGAATGTGAGAGTCTAGGCTCTGATACTATCCTGTAATGCCCCGATACCGTGGGTGCGGAGACGTTACTGTGAGGTATATACACAGGTCAGAAATACCCTCACGTATATACGCTAAGCATCAGTACAGGCAAGAATCAGAGTATGGAAGTACGTGGTGCATTATACATTCCAATATATGAGTACAATTGCAAAGTTATCACCAGATGTGACAAATATTATAAGAATATTACATCACTGATAGGCGCAAATGCGAGAATACAAAGGAGTATATAAGTATGAACAGTACAAGGGGCGCTCATGAGTCTACAGAAGGAAAACTCGAGAGACGCGCATAGGGGCCTGGAAGGATAGGGCTTTGACGGTCTGCTGGAGATCTATGCTACTGTTGCACCTCTCAGGTTAGCAACTGGGAGAATCCACACGCTCCAAGTTCCAAGACCTGAACATGAGGATCCAGAGGAGTCAGAACTCCCTAGCAAGTGGTGATGCTGATGCCAAGTGGCGTACGAAGATAAGCACACATGTATCGATAAATCTGAATCATAAACATGCATTAAAAACGGTGTCATGAGGACAGGCATACAGAAGCAGGTAGATATATAATAAGTGATATCAAGTAGGAAATACTCATGGTATGATAAGATAAGAGCAGGAAGCTGATGGAATAGAACACAAGTGGTAAAGCAAGAGTAAGCAGTTATAATATCATAATGAGCATAAAACTGAAAATCTGAAGTAAAACCTGGTGGAAGCAAACTCAGCAAGCATACAACGGATATATAGTTGGCATCTTTTATTATTATTATTACTCGTCTTACTTAGATGTCTAGATATGTGAACTAGTGTCCCAGCGCACATATATCCACATCTGAGTAAAGCAAGATTATTATTGGAAACCAACGGGGGTATCAACGAACAATGTTTACAGTGGGTCCCGTGCATACCCGAGACCACGGCCCAGGATGTTCCGTTGCTAGAGAATGGAACCTACCGCAAGGCGAACAGGAGGGTCTTATAGGATGCCCTTATCAAGATGGTACTAGGAAGGAGGGAGTCAGTGCTCCCCTCGGTCGCCTGGAGGCCCACAGGTCAGATCGGAAGTTTTAGTTGCACAACATACCTAGTACCACTATAAACACGAACATGTATTGATATCCACAAGTTTTCCCCTACCCGATGTAATTTGTCCCATTTTACGGTTTATTAGATAATTATCAGATTCCGGGAGTGAGTAGGAACAAGCCAGGAATGTCAGGAATACATGTGTATCAGGAGTATAGTTTATACTGAAATATATCAAGTTGTAGTTAAGATGTCAGGTCATCAGTCCCGTTATCGTGATAATTATAAGAGTCAAGCATATTATGCCGGGTGTCAAGTGATAGCATGACAGGAGGGTGATATTAGGCAGGTGATAAGTAATAGCATGGTATATGTGACGCCCCGATCCTGCGGGTACGGAGACGTTACTGCAACGTATATACGCAGGTCAGAAATACCCTCACGCATATACGCTAAGCATCAGTACAGGCAAGAATCAGAGTACGGAAGCAAGTGGTGCATTATACATTCCAACACATGAGTACAATTACAAAGTTATCACCAGAGGTGACAAATATTACAATAATATTACATCACCTGATACAAAGATATGTATATGTATGAACAGTACAAAAGGGCGCTCACGAGATAGCTGGAAGAGCCGCGAGCCAACAGGGGGAGCAAGGATGGGACTGGAGCTACAGCTGATCTGACTGCTCCGCAGAAGTGAACTTGGTCCTCCGCAAGATAATACCCTACAATCCAAGCTCCGAAACCTGGACATGAGGATCCAGAGGAGTCAGAACTCCCCAGGCGAGTAGTGATACAAATGCCAGATGGCGTGCTGAGATAAGTACAAGTGTATCGATAAAACCGAATCATAATCATGCATTGAAAACCGTGTCGTGAGCAGGAGCATGTATAAGCAGGTAGATATGTAACAAGTGCTATCAGGCAGGGAGTACTCATGGTATGACAAGATAAGAGTAGGTAAGGTGGTGAGAAGTAGAATAGATAGGACAACACCAGATATCTCCTAAATTAACATAAAACCGATAAAAAATGATAAAACCGAATAAAGCCGATTACAAGCAAAACCGATCGCACAAGCTTAGGTCACGGCTCCATGAGACTAGTACATCGAAGGAATAATCCAAACAAGGAAACCCTCATCTATATACCTTTATCTCATATCACCGTAATCCAAGCGTATACAACCCGAATTACAAAACAACACAACAAATTGTATATATTAGTCTATTATTATAATTAGGGCCGTCTAAGTTCCAGGCTTTAGTATGTGTCCCATTCCACATACTTCCGCTTACAACTTATATAGCAAGTTATTTGGAAACTGATAAAGTTCGATGAATCATGTTCTGGATGGGCCCCGTACATGCCCGGGACAACGGTTCAGGAGTATCCGGTGCTGAGCCGGAACGTACCGCTAGGTACCGGACTTACGGACGCCCGAACAGGAATAGAGTATCGCAGATCCCATAGAAATAGGTCTAGAGCGTGTGCATACTCAGCAGGAATAATCAGGAGTAGGGGTGCCAGTACACCCCACGGAATCCCTGGTGGCCGCCAAGTGATCCCTCAAGTATTTGGCCACGCGCGGCTCGATATGGCCACCATAAACATGATTAATCAGGGCCCATCAGTTTCCCCCAAACCAGGTGTAAGTTGCCTTATAATAATTTATCAAGTAAATATCACTTTTATGGTAAGAACCGAAGCAGGACATGATCAGGAATTCAGGAGTACATAACAAGAATCATAACAGAAGATCAGGTACAGACAGGAGGTGATCCTACAGATTCAAGAGGTGGCCCCCACAGATTCAAGAGGTGGCCCCCACCATGTGTGTGGTGTGGCACTTTGTTCCATGTGGCACTTTGCTCTGAGGGGATGGATTCTAGAGGTGGCCCCCACAAATTCAAGAGGTGGCCCCCACCACGAGTGTGATGTGGCACTTTGTTCCGTGTGGCACTTAGTTCCATTCAGGATTTGACGGGAACAGGTGGTACAACATGAGTCAGAGTCAAGTAGTAGTATGTCAGGTGTCAGGTGATAACATATCAGACAGGTATATGTCAGCTTGTATCTGGCGATGGTAGACTGATAGTTGAGTAACATCAAGTGGAGCTGAGCAATTGAAGGCACATGATCAATACAAAATCCATGGAAGGGTCTATTTCCAATAAAGGAATCAAACACAGCAGTCAGCCAATTCTAGTCGACTAGGGAAAATAAGTAGTCGACTAGAGAAGGAGTTAGTCGACTATAGGGGAGGACCAAGTCGACTAATAAGGCCGCGTCTCATAGGGTCGCGTCTTTAGAAAAAGTTAGTCGACTAGGGATAAATAGGTAGTCGACTAATAAGGTCGCGTCTTCAGAAAAAGTTAGTCGACTAGGAGTAAAGGAGTAGTCGACTAATAAGGTCGCGTCTCGTAGAGCCGCGTCTTCAAGAAAAAGATAGTCGACTAGGAAAAAGGGGTTAGTCGACTAATAAGGTCGCGTCTCGTAGAGCCGCGTCTTCAAGAAAAAGTTAGTCGACTAGGAAAAAGGGGTTAGTCGACTAATAAGGTCGCGTCTTCAAGAAAAAGGGTTGCGTTTCAATGAGTTAGTCGACTAGGATAAGGGGGTAGTCGACTAATAAAGGGTTCAAGTCGACTAATGACTGGGTCAAGTCGACTAACAGAGTGCAAACAGAGAGCAGAACCTGTCTTTTGAGGGTTTGTGTTTGTTGATTATCTTGCATGATATATAAAAATTCAAGTATGAGAATAAGTTGTCCAAGTCTTTGGCGAGGAAAATCACTCGCCTAAAAATGTTACTTTGAAGCCTTGTGCATCCGGAATAATCGTTGTCGTCAATTATCACCAAAACGATTACCGGAATAATCGCGAACGATTACCGGAATAATCTACGGCGATATTGTCGACGAAGAAGAGCACGGCCCCAATCCGAAAGGAGGGCACCGGCCTTAGAGTCTTGCCAACGGAGAAGAGCTCGGCCCCAATCTGAAAGGAGTGGCCGGCCTTCACAAGGGAAGGAGGTTAATGGTGCAAGTATAGTTCACTTTGAAAAAATGGAATTTTGCAAACGATGTTACGGGAGCGACGAGTTGGCTAGAATGAAAGAGCTCGCCGAGGAGTTGATATTGGTGTGGTTCGTGGTGTCCAAGGAGGTGTAGGTGGTGGTGGAAATGGTGGAGAAGGTGGTGGTGAGAATGGGTTGTTTGGTGTTTCTTGGTGTTTTATGGTGAAAAGAGGAAGAAGAAGATGATATGGAGGTGGTGTTGTTGTTGGAAATGGAGGAGGAGATGGAGGGGAGAATGGTGGAGGATTTGGTGAAGGAGTGGTGGAGGAGATGATGGTGGAAATGGAGGAGTAGTGGCCGGCCAAGGGAGTGGGCTGCTGTTTTTGTTCTCAGGAAACAAAGAAGAAGAAAGAATGATTAATGAAAGAGAGAGAAGGAGTGGGGGTATTTATAAAGGGTGGGAAAACATTATAATAATGTTGCCATTGCTTATCAAAGCAAAAGAGAACGCACCAATTAAGTTGCGTCTCAACAAGGCAATGGTTGCGTCAGGCCAAAAGAACTGGACGCGGGGATGAAAGCCGCGTCCAGGAGGAAATGCAAAAGGCTGCGTTTTAACAAAAGGACAAAAGTCATAATGACTTGATTGGAATTGATTAGCAGTGCATTAAATGCAGCATGGAGAGGATCTCTGCATTAAATGCAGAATCCAAGGTAGGTGAAACTCGCGTTTGAGGAAGGAGGGAGAAAATTAGAAAAAGAGAAAAGTGGAATATTTGGATAAATTCTCGGTATCTGGGAAAATACCGAAAACTCCGGAAAGGTCCAAAAATAACATAGCTTGAAAAGTTCCCCAAAAATTCTCAAAAATAACAAATATTATAAAAAGATTTTTGGTGAAATCGGTATTCAAAGATTCAATCTCATTTTCAAAATAAAAATCCTGAAGTCAACCGTCAATCTCGGTCTACACCGGATTGGCCGGATTTTTAATAAATTTAGAAAAATCCCAGAAAATGTATTTGGATAGAAAATATGATTTTAAGAAGTTATGTGAAAGACATTTCTTAAAATTCAACTCCGTTTGTAAATAAAAAATCCGAGTATCGGTCAGGGGCACTGGTCGACACCGGTTTGAAGATTTTCAATTTAATTCAGGAAAATTTCAGAAAATCATAGAAAATCTAAAATATTGGAAAACAGTATTTAAAACTGAAATCGGTCAATTCGGAATAGCGAAAAGATCAAATCGAGCAATTCACTAGGATCGGGTTCCCGGTTCAGATTAGGGCTGACTCCGAGTCCACGAATCTCAATCCAAGACAAAACGGTCATATAAACAATTCATAATAAAAACAAATACAGGAAGCAAATCGAAAAATACGATCGAAAGATCAGAATACTCAACTAAGTACGTATTCCGGGAGCGGGGTGTTACAGTATATGCAAGCACATCAAGTATAAGCATGTCAGGCGATATAGGAAAACTGTATTGATATACAAAATAGGTACGAATACCAAAAAACCATACAGTTTCAGGAAAAACAGTATTGGTAAGATTTCAAACTCTTCATAACCATTGATAGACGAATTAATTGACTGGAAAGCAGGTAATTAGTGAGCAAGAGACATCCAAGCGGAGCTAAGCAAGCTGGAGGTATGGACAGCAAACAGTGTTTAACACTAGAGTGTCTAGTGAGTTACCAGGACAACTCGGCTTAAAGTACGAGTAGAAAATCCGGCAACATCTCACCTAGACGAATCTAGTGGTAAAGCGCTGAGCATTAAGCATGCCTACTAGGCCGAGCTGAAAGACCTGACGGTCTAAGCGCACTTCTCTTTCGAGTTAGTAGGCGAGAGCCCGAAGGCTAAAGTACGCTCGGTAGGGGTGCCACCGGATACGGATTATTCGCGGATATCCGCATCCGAATCCGCCTCCAATCCGGATACGGATATCATTTTTTCACATCCGTCAATATTCGTATCCGTATCCGTATCCGAAAAGTAGGTGCGGATACGGATATGGTAAAAGTAATATCTTATTCGTATCCGATCCGATATCCGAATATTGCGTGCTTCATAATGATATCGGTATGGAAAAGACTATTCTTCAATGAAATAAGGCACTAAATTTTGATATTTTGAGTTAGTGAAAAAGTAATAGTGGAAAGTATTCGATTCTTGCAAGAGCACCACAAGATATTTTGAGTATTTCGACATCAATCATGGCATCTGAATCGGCATTTAGCACCGGAGGACATGTAATCTATTGTTATAGAAGTCAAATGTTAATGAATACGATGAATATATTGATATGTACACAATAATATCATAGTATGTATCACATTTAATATTGTAGTAGATGAGATAAAAAGTAATATAAGTATTTCTGTTTAATTTATCTTTAACCATATCCATTTTTAACATATCGATTAGTATCCGTATCTGATCCGCTAATATCCGATTTATATCTGATATTCGAATTGGCGGATACGGATATCATTTTTTCAATCCGCCAATATCCGTATCCGTATCGAAGGTTGGGTGCAGATATGGATATGGTAGAGGCAATATCCGATCCGTATCCGATCCGATGGCACCCCTAACGCTCGGGGTCTAAGCGCACTCTCGGTAACTACCACGAAACCCATAAGGGTACTGGCCTAGAACCATTGGATAGCCATCACAGGAGTGGGGAGAAACCCAGAGTCGGCACGAAAGTACCTGCACGAGATGTTAGTATCACATGAGCATACATACAAGCGTGATAATATCTACACTACCGTAGAGTGAAGAAGCCGGGCTGATAGGGCCCGGAGGCCGAGTAGAAAGCCGGAGGCTAACAACCACGAAGGGTCAACTACGCATGGTAATTGCAGTAAAAATACATCACATACATGATATATATGCAAGAAGGAAACTATCCTAACACAAACATTCATCGCAGGCATATACAAGTACAATCACGGGTACTTAGCCACATACAAACACAGGGGCACCACCCCATACAAATATATTTAAATACAAAATAAATACACGTCAACTTGACGAAGTGGGGACACCAAAAGGAGGAGAGGACAATCGCCTAAATCTTCGAAAACGCCGAAACTCTGAAATCTCGGGAACTCGCGCATGCGCCAAAAATAATATAATAAAATATATATATAATTATTTTAGAGAGAGAAAGAGAAGAGAAGAGAGAGAAGAGAAAGAAAGAGTTAGAGAGAGAAAGAGAGAGGTAGAGAGAGAAAGTCTAGAGAGAAAGGGAGATTTAGAGAAAGAAAGGGGGAGTTAGAGAGAGAAAGAGAGAGGAACTGAGGAGAGACAAAGAGAAACAGTAGAGAGAGTGAGAGAAATTGTAGAGAGAGCTAAGAGAGAGGGGAGAGAGAAAGGGTCGGGACTGCTCACACAGCCCCTGATCAAGGAGGGCCCACGAGGAACGTGGACCTAGGGGAGCCTGGCCGGCCCCTGCCGGCTAGGGAGCTGGCCGGCGACGCCCAACATAGAAGGGGAGGGGGGGAGAGAGACAAGGGGAGATGGGGAGAGAGAGACGGCACGGGGAGAGAGAGAAGAGGGAGGGGAGTTGTCGCCCCCTCCTCTGCCCACGCATAGGGAGCCAGGTGGCCCCCTGGCCGAGCACGGCTGCCGGTGACACGCTGGCGGTGCCCAGCCCCATGTAGCGCCGGCCACCCAAAGAAAAGAAAGAAAAAGGAAAGAAGAAAAAAAAGGAAGAAGAAAAGGAAAAGAAAAAGAAAAGAAGAAGAAAAAGGAAAGAAAAAGAGAAGAGCTCGCCAGAGTTGGGATGGTCGTCGGTGGAGTTCTGGCTGGAGTTGGCATCACCCAGAGTGGTGGCCGGATCTTGGGGAGGAAGAGAGAGCGGTAGAGTGAGGGAGAAGAAATTAAGAAAGTCAGAGATGAGGGTAACAGGGAGAAGAAAGAGAGAGGAAGGGAAATGGGCGAGAGGGGGAGGAGAATTTGGGGGAAGAAGGAGGAGGAGATGTGGTCGTTGGCACCATGGGAGAAGAAGAAAGAAGGAAAGAAAGAGAAAAAGAAAGAAAAGGAAAAGGAAAAGGAAAAGGAAAAGGAAATAAAAAGAAAAATGGGAAGATATTTTGGTGTTATGTAGTGGATAATTTTTGAGGAAAAAGAAAAGAAAGAAAAAAGGAAAATAGAGAAAAAGGGAGTGGATGGGAAAAGTGGAGAAGGAAAGAAAAAGAAAAAAAGAAAAATAGACAGATAATACTCCGGATCTAGGAAATCTCAAAAACACCGAAAACGTCAGAAAATTGGACTGATCCGGAAAGTCTCAAAAATTCTTAAAAATAGTAAATATTATTTTAAGGTATATGTTGAAATCGGTTATCAGAAATAAAATCCTGTTTTCAAATTAAAATTCCTGGAGTCAACCATCGATACTGGTCTACACCGGTTCGGCCGGATTTTGATAAATTCTGAAAAATCTCAGAAAATGTCTTAAACGAGAAAATATGATTCTAAAAATTCACGTGAAAGTAGAATTTAGAAATTCAATTCCAATTGTAAACTAAAAATCTTAGAATCAACCAGCGATACTGGGTCCGATGAAATTTTAATAAATTCAGAAAATTCTCAGAAAAAGTATTTAGACAGAAAATGTGATTTTAAGAAATAATGTAAAAAGCTATTTCTAATAATTCAACTCCATTTGTAAATTAAAAATTTGAAAATCGGTCAGCGGTACTGGTCGACACGGTTTTGAAGATTTACAACTTAATTTAAGAAATTTTCAGAAAATCATAGAAAATCTAAAATATTGGAAAACGATGTTTGAAACTAAAATCGGTCAAATCTGACAGCCGATAAGACTAAATCGAGCAATACACTAGGATCGGGTCCCCGGTTCATAGTAGGGCTGACTCTGAGTCCACGAATCCGGATCCAAGGCAAAACAATCATATAAATAATTCATAATACAAAACAAATACAGGAAGTAAATCGAAAATATGATCGAAAAATATGAATACGCAGCTAAGTACGTATTCCAGGAGCAGGGTGTTACATTTCTTAGCCTTCTTCTTGGCTAGCTTATGCCTCTTAAAACTCACTCCATCACAATTTTTCTTCAAATCTCTTTAAGAGTCTCGTTTGATCTTAATGATAGCTTTTACCTCTTCATTCTACCATGATGTGTCCTTATATGGTGGAGCACCACCCCGTGACTCACAAGTCATCTTTATCTACTCTTTTAATACAACTAGTAATTTGTTTCATGTTGTATTGGGATCATCTTGGGCTTTCCAATTTGTTTTATGTACCACTCGATCTATAAAAACTCTTTGGTTACCTTTTTTTAGCCGTCACCACTTAATCTTATGATCTATTTTACGTTTAACCTTTCTAAATCTCCTTCTAATCTGAACATTTAAAACTAAGTTTATGTTGGGTTACTACACTCTCACCCAGTATCACCTTACAATCAATGCAACTATATCATCTACTCTCCTAGTTAAAAAGAAATCTATTTTGTTCGCACTTGATGCACTTCTAAAAGTGATCAAGTGAGACTCTCGCCTCCTAAATCAAGTATTCACTAAGATCAAATCATAAGACAAAGTAAAATCTAAAATCGTGTTCCCTGATTCATTTCTTTTCTCAAATCAAATCCTCCATATATACTATCAAACTCATAATAACTGGTTCCTACATGTCGATTGAGGTCACCGCCTATGAAAAGTTTTTCTCTAATTGGTATCCCTTACGCTATCTCATCTAAATTCTCTCAAAATTGACACTTACAGACTCATCAAGTCTTACTTGCGGTGCATATGCACTAATAACATTAAAAATCTCCCACCTAAAATAAGTTTAACTAGTAAAATTTTATCACCCTTCCTCCTAACCTCCGCTATATCCTCAAGTAATTGTTTATTTATAATCACACCTACCCTATTACGATTTCTATCTCTACCAGTATATCAGAGTTTATAACCTCAAGGCTCTATAATTTTGACTTTTTCACCTTTTTACATAGTCTCCTGTACACACAAAATACTAATATTCCTTCTAACCATAGCATCAATTAACTCTGCTAATTTACCTGTAAGAGAACCTATATCCACGATGCTAACCTAACTCTATATTCATGAGCTAACTTCTTTACCCTCACTCGCTCATAAAAGTATGGGAGCCCTTACTCATTTGACACCACATCGGGCACCGATGTGACTTGTCGCTTCTGGACGACGACCTAACAACTCTTCCCACTTTTCACTACACCTGGGTTCTGATGTAGCACGTCACTTAGTAGGGAACGCTCCAACGAAATTTAGTTCGTAGTTCATATTCATAACATGTGACAATATTTTATATTAACCGTCACAGACCTATCACAATCCTCTCTTCTTATTCTGTCTTGAGATAGACAATGAACTGTGCCATTAAAAATGTTCAACAAAGTATGAAATTACAAAGTCGTTAGAATTAGGGGTGAGCAGAGTTCGGTTATAACCGAAATAACCGACCAAAAACCGAAACCCGAATCCGAACCGAACCGAACCGCTCTAGTTCGGTTAGTTTCGGTTTGGGTTACAAAACCCGAACCCGACCGAACCGAACCGAACTTCTCACCCTATGTATTACCCCACCCAAATTCAATTTAGTGAATCATATAGTTCATAAAAAAACAGGTGGAATATTATCTCATTAGTTCTAGCAATATCATATTTTATATTGAATATGTGAAAGCCATGTTAAGTACACTATCATAATTGAGAATAATATTTATATTAATATAGTTCTTTCTTTTGTAATCTTATTAGTAAAAGTTAATAATAATTATGCGAGCTTTGATATAAGAGCTCAAATACAGTGTAAAAGTTTTAGAACATGAAATTTTCAATTCACATTAAGGTTAGGGTTTTTTTCTTGTTTCTAATTTAGGTATTGGATATTAAGATTAGGATATTTAAAGGATGATAATATAATGGTTATTAAAAAATGCAAGAATGATGAAAATATATGAGTCTAACCGAAAAAAACCGAAAAAACCGAACCGAATTGAGTCGGTTCGGTTCGGTTCGGTTACTAAGTCTAATCGGTTCGATTCGGTTTTGAAAAAATTAGCAAAAACCGAACCGAACCGACCGATGCTCATCCCTAGTTAGAATTAGATGTAGGAGATATTTTGTTGAAAGAAGCCACATGGTACGTGGTGTTTTGGTGCAATGTTCCCAAACAAAAATCCCAGATAAAGATTCCATCAGCGGTGATATTTTATTGATCCATCGATTGAGAATTCTGAGAGAGCGAGCGAGCGAGCGAGAGAGATGGGGAGAAGGGCAGCGAGAAAGGGGAGAGCAGAGAGAACCCAAGGGGCGAGTGTAGCGGAGAGAAGAAGGGAAGAAGAGAGAGAAGAGGTAGACGAAGAGAGTGAAAGCAACGGCGGTGGTTTCTTCGCTTGTTATCTCCTCTGCTCTCTCAGCCCTCGCCACAAAGGCCGCACGTACATCGGGTAATTTCTCTCTCATGCTCTGATTTTAATCATCTAATGATAATCTGGGTCTTTTTTCTTTCTTTCAATGAGAAACCCAAATCAGGGCCTGATAATATTTTCAATGAAATTTATGGGTATATCTTGAGAGTTTGATCCCTTTATTATTTTCTTGATCTGATCAAAACTCTCATGTTGAAATTATGATTCAATTTGTGAAATGCCCATGTTTAAGCCTAAATCTAGTGGGCACAATTCGAATTTTCTAATTTCCATTCATTTAAAAGTTCCCATTTTTGGATATTGTCAGATTTTAGGTCTGATCAAGATTGAGATTTGGTATAGTGATTGAATTCGGCAAAATTGTATCAGATTTGGGTTGTATTGGTTTGTAGGTTTACTGTGAATCCTCGGAGAAGGATAAGGCAGCACAACGGCGAAATCAGGTGCGGTGCTTGGAGGACGAAGCGAGGACGGCCATGGGAGATGATACTTTGCATCTATGGCTTCCCTTCGAATGTTTCTGCCCTTCAGGTATTTATACTCCAATAACACATGGAAGTGGTGATATGTAACTAGCTTAGAGCCAATTCATGACTTTCCCAAAGCCTACTCTAACTGGATATTTAATCATGGACAAATTCAAGATGAATTTCAGAGAATGATAATATTGCATCAAAGGGGAACTTAGGTCGGTTACAGGATAGAACTCCACTGACAATATTAATTCAAAAAAGTTTCTTTAGATGTTGACGGCGAGGAATTAGTCACTAGATTGATAGTTCAAGTGCATTAATGGTGATTTTACGAAAGATTTAAGCTATTTGGCTGTTTGCATTAGTGTTAATCCCCCCCCCCCACCCACCCAAAAAAAAAAAAAAAAAAAAAAAAAAAAAACACCAAACCCCCCCCCCCCCCCCACCACACACACACTCTAGCTGGTTCCACTTTCTACAGAAGCTCTTGGGAGGATTTCTCCTAGTTTTCCACGAACTGAACCATGGAGAAAGACATGGTTCTAAATATCGGATATCGGGATCATATCGGATATCGGGATCATATCGGATATCGGATATCGGGGGAGATATCGGGGATACGCGCGCATAACGGGCATTCATATCAGACACTATATATAATAAAATATTGATAACTGAAAGTTGATTTAGAGTCATAGATACATCTACCTAATTAAAATGATGTAATATGCTTGCAAAGATAGTAAAAAACAATGTACATTTATACACAGTCGTGCAATAAATAAGTTATTTCATATCGGGCGATATATCAGACGACTTATCGGCCAATATCGGGCGATTTATCGGCCGATATTTCAAATATCGGCTGTTTTTGCTGCAAACGATATGGCGAACGATTTCCCCATATCGTATCGGCAGCAAGAAAAAAAGGAGATATCGGACGATATCTCGGCCGATATTTAAAATAGGGGAGAAAGATAAGGACACTAATTGATTATTTCTGTTATCATCATCGTCATTTTCCTCTCCCTTTTTCAGTTAGAGAAAGGCTTGCTTTCTATTTTCCTTTTGGAATTGTGCATTTGAAGTTGTTGCTTTTAGTACCAGAATGGTAGATGAGTACTACTATTATCTTAGGTTCATTGACACTCAACACAAATGCGATATGACACGGACATGTCTACATGACAATTCTTATACACTGACACTGCTACACAAAAACCTAATGATCAGCAATGAGTAGGATCTATTTTATTATGATTAGAAAAAACAAAATAAACCTTATGTTTAACAAGATTCTGATAAAGTCCCAAGGCCATAATGTGTTTTTCATATGTTTAGATGTTAAGGTCCGAGCTCATAAATATAAAGAGTGTTTTTAGTATTTATTTAAGATGGGCATGGCTCTAGCGTTTCTGATACACAATCTTTAGATTTGTTTTCCTAAAGTCAACATGACTTAAACACATGATTTTTCTTAAAATCAACGTAGTTCTGGTGTGTCCAATACATGTTGGTCAAGTGTCAGACACAATGACATGTGCACAGACTCACTTTGAAATGCTATGCTTTTTAGTTTCCAACACCTTCTCCATTCAACTTTAACTTGCTTTGGAGTTTCGTGCTTCCTTCTAAGCAATGTTTTTGTATTGCTTGCATGCCAATGCACTAAAAAGTGCCAGCTATAATTTTTGACTTTCATCTCAAGTGTTATCTTCCATATCATAGGTGAAGTTTTGGACCTTTGCTTAGCAATTGAAGTTTGAAAATATACTTGAAAGCTAACGACACTAAAGGAAGGAATATATTTGTTACTTATATGCAAAGATACTTCACAGCGATGAGTGTTTCGATGTCTGATGTGGTTTGAATACTCAGATACTTGTTGGATACATGTTGGGTGCTTCCTAAAATTTATAATGTATACTATTGATTTGTATAACTTCAATTTATTTTATAACCTACATATATAGTGTTTTATTGGACAAACTTGTGGGTGTGTGTGTACCTGTGCATGTGTGTCCACATGTGCTCATATCCTGATTTTTTAGGATATGACATCTATGTGCCGTAGCTATACCAATGCAACATTATATGCTACCTCTTCTTTTGTGAGGAATGAGTGTTTACCTCTCGGGATAATCTGTAAGCCTTCTCTCACTTATCGTACATTGATCATTAACAAGTTGCGCGAACGAATAAGCATTAGGTAGTTTTCATGAGCAATGGGCTCTTGCTGCCTTAACTTGGGTTACCTCAGGATTGAAGTCAAACTGTAGCTGTTGGAAACATTACACGAGTCTTAATGTTATACCACTTCTTCTATTTGGGATGGAGCAAAAAGTAACTCATGAATTTTCTCATTCTTCTTTCCTTTGTTTTTCTTCTTTTAACACTAGTCGTCACGAACGCAATGGCTCAAAAATCAGCTGAAATAGAGGCTGGATGTGGGAGTTACAGTCTGAAAACTAAGTGTGCAAATGGGTCTAATCCATTGCTGTTGGATCTGATACTGTAGCAGTCAGGTTTGGGTATAGTAGCAGGTACTATAGCAAGTATTATAGCCATGGTTCAAAGTCTCGGTCTCGGCCGCCGACTCGGCCGGCACCGAGACGGATCGGTCTCGGCGACTCGGATCCGACTCGGGCGATACGCGCAAAACACTACATAGAGCGCCAAAAAAATTATGAAAAAATCATGACAAATCATAAAAAAATGTAAACATCCAAATTCATGCATAACATATTCAAAACATATCACCTAACACTCAAAACATATCGTGACAGTATAAATACAAGCGTCGTCGGTAAAATTATTAAATTACCTAACTTAATTACAAAACTTTATTAGATTAAATTAATCTAAATTAAATTAAATTAACTTTACCTAAACTAAACTAAATTAAATGACATTAAATGTAAATTAATTAGAGAGAGAGAGAGATGAACAGAGAGAGGGAGAGAGACGGAGACAGAGGAGAGAGAGGGGAACACAGTGGAGGAGAGAGAGAGACGGAGAGAGAGATACAGAGAGAGACTGACAGAGGAGAGGGAGAGAGAGAGAGAGAGACAGAGAGGGGAGAGAGAGACTGAGAGGGAGAGGGAGAGGGAGAGGGAGATACAGAGGGAGAGAGAGATACGAGGGGGAGAGAGAGAGTCGCTGGAGAGACGAGAGAGAGAGCCGGGAGAGAGAGACTGAGAGAGAGAGAGAGAGAGTCGCTGAAGAGCCGGGAGAGAGAGACTGAGAGAGAGAGAGAGAGAGTCGCTGGAGAGACGAGAGAGAGCCGGGAGAGAGAGACTGAGAGAGAGAGAGAGAGAGCCGGGAGCGCGCGCCGCTGCGGGGGAGAGACAGAGAAAGAGAGGGAGAGAGAGGCACAGAGAGAGGGGAGAGAGAGAGAGACTGAGAGGGAGAGAGGGGAGAAATTACCTGCAGGCGACGGCGACGGCTACGGCGACGGCGAATCGTCGCGGGGGGACGGCGAGCGCGAGAGGGGGGACGGCGAGCGCGAGAGAGAGAGAGAGAGATCAAATCTGATCTCTCTCTCTCTCCCTCAGCGCTTTATTAAAGTGATCACGGGCGCCGAGTCGACCCGGATCGGGTCCGACTCGGACCCGACTCGGACCCGATCCGGGTCGACTCGGCGATCCTAGCTTGACTCGGGGTCCCGAGTCAAACCGGAGGGGCCGAGTCGGATACGACTCGGCCGAGTCGTATCCGACTCGGCCGATTCTTTGTTCCCTGATTATAGCAGGTCCGATATTGTAACAGGTTACCGTAGCAAGTCAGTGTAGCAGACTATTTGTAAATGTAGTGGTGTAGGGAAAAACAAAGAGGAGAGAGAAAAGGAATAATTTTTCTAGAATTTTCAATTCTCTTTGAGGAGAAGATAAGAAATTTGTGGGAGAGAACTCTAGAAGTAGAGTTTGACATTAGAGAAAAAAGAGAGGTTAGAGTTTGAGAAGAGGACTAGATTGATTTAGGATTTTGAGGAGGAGAGAAAGATATGGCAAGGGAATAGGCTAGTTAGAGTTTCATACCACAAATTTACAGTTTCTCTATGGGTCACACACAGAGAGAAATTAAAGAGAGATCACAAACTCATAATTTTGAGGGAAATTTTATCATAATCATTGCATATTGAAAAAATGAATACATAGAGTTTTTATATAGGCTATAAAATTTTACTCTCATACTTCTATTTGAATTACATAATCAACTCCTAATTGAGATCAAAAGTGTAAAAAAAGAGAAAATACATGAAAAGAAAACAAGAAATTCTACTATCTCAAAATAAAATAAAAAAATGCATAGAATTTTACTATTACTTGGAAACTAAAATGAGGCGTTTTCTTTAACGGTGATTCACGTGCCATAAACGTGGCTGATGTCCACATCATTCCTCTGTGTTGGAGAGAATTCGACTTCATCGAGTTAGAAGTGGAAGTGCTTTCACCCTGCTTCAAAATTTTATAATCAATCTTTTATTGTTCACTTTGGTCTAGCCATGTATTATCAATTATATTTTTGCTATAAAAAAATCAGATATTTTCGAATCCCATCATCTTAGATGATAATAATTTTATTATCTAAGAATTTATTAACTTGACATGCTGTATAGGGTAAAATATCTGGTAGTGGTGAAAGGAAGGGGCTCTCGAAAATAGGCTCATTAGAAGGTTCATCAACAAGTGAGATAACATTAAGATCCTTATAATTCACTAAGTATTCTACATTGAAAGTAGAATTGATGCCACATTTATAAAAAGATTTAAAGCGTAAACATTATTGTTCAATTTCATCAAGATTTGAAATGGAACGGCACTACAAACATGTAATTGTTTAATAACATCACCAATATTAAAAGTTTTTAATCAGTTCCTATCATCAGCTCACATCTCATGATTGCCGTTGTTTTGCTCAACTTTGTCACTGATTTCTTCGTGTAATTCAGCACATGTGATGCAAATAATATGCGGACTCAGTTGATGTAAAAGATGATGCAGACTTGATCTATCATGATTAGCTATAGGGACAAGGTCTATGAAAAATTTTGATTTAGTACTTAATATATGCCACAAGAGAAGAGGATTGTGTCGGTAGTAGAGGAGGAAGGTTTTGGTGACCAAAACAGGTAATGACAGTAGAGATCAGTAGTAGAAAAGGCGTAGGTGGCGTTGGCAGTAGAGCTGGGAAAGGGAAAGGGGGTGGGTGACAGTAAACTCCTTAACCACAAGAGTGACCTTCGGAGAAATATAGTGCTATTAGGTTTAGGAGCTCTAATGGGAACTCCGTCATTGATGACAATCTTAAATGAGTTTGGATAGCTAGCAACAACATGCTCATAACCTTGATACTTGTAGCACTTAGTTGTGGAAATAATCTTGGAAAATTCTTTTTCAGTTTTCTTACTTTATCAGTGTTCTAAAAATCGGTTTCATTATTCGTGCGGTCCAACACTGAATAATAATTAATCGGATTAATCAGAGATTAATCGGGGATTAATCATTTTTGAAAATTTTAATATATTTAATTATATTTATACACAACTACATATGAATATATACAGTTAATTATTGAAATTACCTAAATATTATACAAGATAATATCTAGATGTGAAGTTATAAACCATGATATGATAAACAAGACAATATGAATAAACAGTAAAAAAGAAAGAAGTAAAAAAACTTATCTCTTCACATTAGCATAAATATAAATTAAAGAATTTACTTGCAAAATAAGATAAATAAAAAAAATTAGTCAATTTATCGATCAAAATAATGAGCTTTAAAGAATGATGGAGAAAGATTGCTAAATAAGTTAATTTGAAAAATAATCAAAAATAATAAAATATAAGTATAAGTTTATGCAAAATATACAATAATAAAATATGATATTTAATAAATAATAGTTCATTTACTATTTAATAAAAGATCATTATCAAATCATCAACATCACAACATAAACTACTTAGCGATCCAACACACACAAAGTGATAAGTTCTTCAAATAAAAAACATATGAAATACCTAAATGATTAATCAGGGATTAATCGGGGATTAATCGGATTAATCGTGCATTGATCGGGGATTAATCGGAGATTAATCATTTTGGACCCGATTAATCGCTCGAGCGCATAATCAGAGCTATTAATGTAATATTAAACGGGCTGCCACTGAATAGGATTAATCGACCGATTAATCCGATTTTTAGAACAATGACTTTTATTATTAGCAGACTTTTCTTCGACTTCTCTAACTGTGGGGATCACACAAGGAACACTACTCTTCGAGTTTGATTGGAAGAATTCATGATTTGGAGTAGATTATCAATTTTAGCCATGATTTCAAATGTTAGTTGGGACTCTATGGTTTGGTTCGAGGGAGTGAATTCGATCGGTGGGGATAAAAGTGTGTTAGACCTATGGGGTTGAATATATGAGTGAGGTTTAAACTCGTAGAAATATGATGGCACGTACTTGATTTCTATCTCTTCTTTCATCCTACCCCATGTGTCAACCGATTGACGAAGTTGGGTTTTTTTGTTTCTTTCTAAAACTATCCAGTATTAGCTAGGGGTGGCAATTGGGTCGGGTCGGGTCGACCTGACCCAATTACTGCTTGATCCGTATAATAATCGGGTCGGGTCGACCCGACCCGATTATTATACGGGTCAAAATTCAGACCCAGACCGACTCAAACTTAATCGGGTCGACCCGACCCATTTGACCGATTATTAAGTCTTAAATACAATTTCTTTACTATATTACTAAATGTTTGGTGATATGATTGGTCATCACACTAAACTCATACACTAGAGGTCACAGGTTCAAAATTGAGCTCACGCATATTTTTTGACAATTTAATTTAGGTGAAGGGGAGGAGGCGGTGGCGACGGTGGAGGAGATCGGGGGGGAGGAGGCGAGGAGGAGAGAGAATAATTGGGTCTGGCGGGTCAAGCGGGTCTGGCGGGTATGGGTTGACCCGACCCATTTAATAATCGGGTCAGATGGGTCTACCCGATTACGACCCAAACCCAATTAGCCCAAACCCAGACCCGCTAACTCCGGGTCGGGTTTGGCGGGTCGCGACCCGTCTGCCACCCCTAGTATTGGCTAACTTGTCCGGTCAGTTTCGTGGTGGCGAACTTGATTTTCTCAGCTTTAGAAAATGGGTACCAGTTAAACTGTTGAAGTACATATCTTTGCTTTGTAGTCTATCCAGAAAAATTTGAGGATCACTTAAATAATCAGAATAATCTAGACGATCATCAAAAGTTAGTACATCCATAGTGGTGGTGTGAGAATTCTTATATACATTTTTTATTCTTTTATTTTTTTTAATGCAAGAAAGCAATAAAGTTTCATAACAAGTGCCTATGCGATGTAAAAGCGAAAGAAAAAAATTTGGCTTTTGATTTTTAAAATTTTATTTTGTTTTGAATAAAATCTAAACTAAATGCAAGCAAGTAAATCAACGTGACTAATATGCAAATCCTATATTAACCATATTCTGATACCAAATTAATGTGAAATGATACCACGTCTATGAAAATCAGCAATAAAATACTGAATCAATGCTTCACTAACATAAAACGATCATTGGTAGAAAATAATTAAAACTAATAAAGCAGATGAATGTACAAAAGAACAGTTGTAGATTAACTAATTTCACTTAAAGATAATATATCATGCAACAAGAGTCTACGATCAATATTAAATCTATTGAATTACCGGCAAGCAAATATGTACAATATCACGTTTGTGTATAGAAGTGAAATTGATAAAATATCAGAGATTTAATTATTGGACTCGAAATAATCGTTCTGGATTAGAAACATACCTAATGAGGATCATTGAGACCTCAATGACTTGTAGTGGATGTCGGTGCGTAGATCTCGTCATCACGGATGCAATGGCTCGAAATCAGCTGAAACGGAGGCCGGATGTGGGAGTTATGGTCTGAATTCTAACTCAGCGTGCAAATAAGTCTGATCTGTTGCTGTTGGGTTCGGTACTGTAGCAGTCGGGTCCGAGTACTGTAGCAGGTACTATAACAAGTTCGATATTGTAGCAAATTACTACAGCAAGTTATTGTAGCAGGCTATTTGTAGAGGTACTGGTGCACGAAAGAAAACAAGGAGAGAGAGAATAATTTTTCTAAGGTTTTCAATTTTCTTTGAGGAGAAAGTTAAGAAATTTGTGGGAGAGAACTTTAGAACTAGGGTTTGAGATTAGAAAAAGGGGACAGGGTAGAGTTTAGAGAAGAAGACTAGAATTGATTTATGGTTTTGAAGAAGAGAGAAAGATAGTGCAAGAGAATAGACTAGATAGGGTTTCACTCCACTAATCTAGGGTTTCTATTGTAGAAAAGATCACAAACTCACACAGTTTTGAGGAAAATTTTATCATAATTCATTGCATATTGAAAAGTGAATACATGGAGCTTTTATATAGGCTACGATATTTTACTTTTCTACTTCTATTTAGATTACATAATCAAACTCGTAAAAGAGATTAAAGTCTAAAAGAAAAAGAATACATGGATATTGGATTTAAGCGGGCGGAAGTGAGGAAGTAGGAAGTGTCATTTCCCACATTCGCTGTCTATCTAAACATTGAAAAGGGAAAATGGGAAAACCCTTTTTTCTTTTCCCTTTTACATAACCATTTTTTTACTTTCAAGGTGCTACAGTCAATTTTGTGGTCATGTAAATCTCATTTGTAATAAGTTGTAGCTCAAAACAGTTAATTTTGTGGTTATGTAAATGTTACTTGCAATCTAATTACAATCCAATTTTTTCATAATTAATTTTTATTTTAATATTATTTTATGGTCAACTTTGTGGTCAATCTTTCCACTCCACTTCCACATTACCAACAAACGCCAGAAAAGACATTACACTTTTCCAATTACACTTCCCAACTATTATCCAAACACCGGAAAAGAAATACATGCTCATTTTCCAAAAGAAAAAGAATCCTACTTCCTACTTCCTCACTTTCACCTACTTCCGGGAATCCAAACAGCGCCTATATGAAAATGAAACCTACATGAAAAGAAAGCCAGAATATCTTACTACAATTTTGATTACTTAAAACTCAAAATAAAAAAATAAAAAATACATAGAATTCTACTACTGGAAAACTGAAACGAGTTGTCTTCTCCAACAGTGATATATGTGCCATACACGTGTCTTGATGTCCGCATCACTCTTTCATCTCACTTTTTTCACTTCTCTCCAAAGTTTACCTCTCATCTAACCTATTATAGATTATATATATAGTGCTAGAAGAACACCCTAACACTACCCAACACCCACATCATTAAGTTATCTTGTCCCAGTTCGCCCACATGGCACAGAGACCATATTTGAGGCAAAATCGTATAAGAGACACAAAACCCAACAAACTCCATCTTGGGTGGTATCTAGTGAGGCACACAATATGAAGATACTCTTTGTTCTCACTATCCAATTCACATACAAACGCCACACATGCAACATGCTCCACTTTTCAGGAACAAATCTGTACAACCATCACTCAAACTCGAGCACTCTGGTCACTTCACTTGTCCCACACTAGACAATAGTGATCACTATACTGCGCTCCACTCCGGTCAAAACACCAGGACCATCGAGCATTCATGACAACTACACTACACCATGCTACACCCCTGAGCACTCATGATCGCTACACCATGCTCTACTTCGGTCCAAACACCATGACTCTGGACACAAACTGACAATTGCGATCATTATATTATGTCTGGAAGAAACATGCATCTATATCAAATATGAGATATAACACCATACCTCATTCTTACCATTAGTGCCCACAATTGTATCTCTTGATCAACCTATCCTGAGCTTAGACTCCTCGATCATCGAAGATTTTGCACCGATCTCCAAACCTATACCAAATAGTGGAATCACCACTGCATCCAGAATGTTGAAAAACATTAGATTCGACTCCTGGATCACCGAGTCTGACTCTGATTGCCTTATCCACACTTCGATGAATCCTAGTTGTTAATCGCCCTTTACCCCATTCTTCATTTTCTGTCACTTCATCTGGTGTTTGATGTTTGTTGTTTGGTGCTTGCAGCAAATCATCCCCATCACATTTCTCCATTCCCGCGTGAATAGCAATCATAAGGAGATTCTTTGCTTTGGTGTTCCTTGTATGGCCAGCACACTGGATCCTAGAATAAACTTTTCTTCTCCTCTCTTGCATGAGAAAATTCTCATATGAACCTGAGAACGGAGAGCCGCCTTGCACTGGTCGCAACAGAGCTACGATCTATCTTATGCACCAGTGGCAATTGCATTGCTATCGCTGCATCGCATGTGCCAGTTGAATGCACCTCCTGAGTGCGTCGCTTCTTACCGCCTCTCCTTGTTGGCATCGACGGGCTCGCCTTCTCCGTACACGCATGTGCACGCCTTGATGACACCGAACACCCGGTGTGTGATTAAATCTAATCAAACCTAGTAGATATGGCGAGTTAAAAATTCTTATATCGACTAACTAATTAATTTTATTTTCACCCATCTCTCCCACTTGAGTCAAAGCTTCCACTTAATTCACCGCAGCTACATCGCCTTCCCTCTAGGTCCCACAACCAACCGATATTTGCCACTCCCCCCAACCTCTTCCCCTTCTTCCAAGGCAAACAACCCACTCCATACAACACAACAATGGCGACTCAAAAATTCAATCTCAAAGTATTTCAATCCACAAACTCCATCTCATTCCTACTCCGATCTAGATCTACTTTGATCTTGTCATTTTCAAAGAATCTACCTGTAATGCCCAGGCTCTACACTTCATTGACTCCAAAGCCTAACACACAAAACCCAATAACACCACTTCCCATGCTCGCCCTCCAGCTGTTCGAGCAAATACGCAGAAGA
Organism: Agave tequilana; assembly: GCA_038442645.1. Lineage (NCBI taxonomy): Eukaryota > Viridiplantae > Streptophyta > Magnoliopsida > Asparagales > Asparagaceae > Agave > Agave tequilana. The sequence continues at coordinate 54,863 of JAVJIF010002231.1, forward strand.
AGTCCAGGCCTATAACTTGGCAACCCAGTTGTTAGATGCACACCAAATGCCCAACATATGATCCAACATACACGTGAGCCGAGCAGATGAGGTGGCGCCAGACGTATTCTCCCAATATAAAACTGGTCTCTCTTGAAATACAACTAATTAGAGGATAAAATGTCAATCTAAACCACCATAATTGCCTTATTTATATTTTAAAAATATAAACTTATTTTCAGAGCGCCAAAACAGAATTGGACGTGTGGTTTGACAAGTTAATTGGCCTGTAAAGGTAGATACAAATTGCCCATGGGGTTGGTGGTGTAATAACCCATAATTAAACTAATTTTTTTGGGATGAAAATTTGATAAAAGAATAACATGTGTAATACTCATTTTGCACCAATAAGATTTTGGATGGAAATTGTTTGTTATTGGGGTGATATTTGCAAATTAGCTAACTTGTTGTCGGGTTTTTTTAACACCCCGATGGGTACGGGACGCTATTGCGACGTACATACGCAGGGCGGGAATACCCTTACACATGTACGCTAAGCATCAATACAGTACATGAGCCAGAATACGAGAGTATGTGGTGATATACATTCCACAAAAAGTATAAGTACATAGCTATCACAAAGTGTGACATAATATTACATGAGTATTACATCATCAAGAGGCGCAAAGTAAGACTACAATATATAAAAGACTGGAAGATGCTTACGAGCAATAAAAAGGGATCTCGCGAGCCTGTTAAGAGGGGCAAGTCGGGAACCATCTACTGCTGATCGTTCCGCTAGCTCCTCGAGGAAAGCCTGGTCTTTTGTTGAATGTTCATTTCGTCTAGACTCTGGGATCTAGAGGTTCAGGATTATCAGGAAGCAACCCAACAAATACGTAAAATAAAATCAAGTGGCGTGCATATGCAATCACATATGTACATGATCATGTGGGTTCGATCATGCAAGTATTAGCCAAGAAAACAAAAAAAATCAGAATTTTAATACAGTAACACAGACATAATATCACGCAAGTGGAGAACAATGTACTTTAATTATACAATAATAATAATAATCAGTGTCATTTATTATTTTAATCATTTTCTTCCAGTCCATACTAGAGCTTGTACTCTGACAGAACTCATTCGAATATGACATGCACATACTATTATCCGAACGAGAGAGTGACTAAATAGCACACTCTTGATGTTATCATTGCTAGGCTACTAAATGCATCATGTACTTGGTCTGAATGACTAGTGTGTTGAGGATGTGAGTTGGTAATCCAATGGTACTCCACGGACCCCATGTTGGAGGCAAGGGCTTTCATTATGGCGATGAAGAAGAATAGATCAGATCAAACATGATGCACAAGATCGCAGATCTATCACACGACAATACACACAGAACATACCAGAATTTACGTGGAAAACCAAATAGGGAAAAATCACGGAGTTGCTCGCAAATCCACTATTATCGAGAGATTACAGCGAGAAGAAGAAAATCTCACAGTTGCTCTTTACAATAACTTACACCGCTTCATCACTCTAAACCCTAATTACTGTGAATCTCATTTTATAGAGAAAATTAGGGTTACAAATTGTAACATCCCTAAACTACCCTTGACACATGGCTTGAGTTTCTGTATCGCGAAGCTTCCAGGCTGGACCGCATTCGATGCGCCTTACTGCGCCTCAGTGATGTTCCTATGCTCTGTCGCTCGGAGTCCTCTCGAAATTCCGAGTGATTCTCCGAGCACTTGAATATGCCACCATTTGAAACTCCAAGCTCGTCCTTGCCTGTAATAACGCCTTTACTCGGGGAGTTAACAGGGTGGTCCTGTCCTTGGGAGACTCTTCCTGAGGTCTCGCCTCTGAGTCACGGAGGATGGATTTCCCGTCCTCTTAACTCCCACTGCAACTGGGCCTCGCAGTTCTTCCAGCGTAGTACTTCTTTAAGGTTGTTCCCTGTTAAGATCGGCAATCGGGCTCCACAACTTCAACAATCTCCCACTTGGAGACTGAGTCGATGCAACAACAACCTCCTATCTTCCTTTCATTCTCCTCTCTTTCTCGACTAATAGTGACTACGAGCGACTCAAACTCAGATCCTCAGCCTTGAAGACCTACAGAAGCTAAATAACTTTTCAGCTTCGCTACGGCGACCATCTTGATCAACATGTCTGCTAGATTTTGACCCGTGTGTAACTTCAGCAATAAGAACACACCATCCTGTAACATCTTGAGGATGAAGTGGTACCGCACATCAATGTGCTTCATGATAGACCGGATTGGTTGCAAGGTCAATCGCGCTCTGGCTGCCACTGTGCAGTGATGGAGCCTCCTGCTCTTTCCTAAGCTCCTTCAAAAAATTCTTCAGCCATATCAGCTCCTTGCAAGCTTCTGTAGCTGCAACATACTCAGCCTCTATCGTCGACAAAGCAATTATTTTTTGCAGTCTTGATATTCAGCTCACAACTTCATTTTCAAAGTGAAATAACCAGTGGTACTCCTCTGATTGTCTACATCACCCGCAAATGTAGGAGTCAACATATCCCAACAACTGAACTTTTATACCTCCATAGCACAATCCATATCTGAACTACCCTTTAGATATCTCAAGATTCACTTCACAGCTCTCCAGTGCTCCTTTCTCAGGGTTGCTCATGTATCTGCTGACAATTCTCACTGCTTGAGTAATGTTTGGTCATGTGAAAATCATCGCATACATCAGGCTGCCCACAGCTGATGATAGACACATCCGACATAAGAGCCTTCTCATCTTCTGTTGTCAGAGTCTGAGCCTCTGAGAGCTCGAAGTGACCTCCGAGCGGAAAGTTCACAGGTTTGGCGTCTGCCATGTTAAACATCTTCAGCACACTTTTCACGTACTTGTCATGTGATATTTTCAACGGTCTCTTTTCTCTCTCGGCTGATCCTCATTCTAAGAATTTTCTTCTCAGGACCCAAGTTCTTCATTGAGAATTCTTCCGCCAACATACTTGAGATTCACAATCTTTTTCATGTTGGACCCAACAACAAGCATATCATTTACATATAACAGTAGCATGATATAGAAATTCTGGAACCACTTGGAAAAGCAGCAATGATTTGCCTCCAGTCCTGTGAAATCACTGCTCATCATGAATCTGTCAAACTTCAGATACCACTGTCTCGGAACTTGTTTAAGCCATAAAGATTCTTCTTTAGCTTGCAAACTAACTGCTCCTCGAGCATGATACATACTGTGGCTGCAACATGTAAATGTCCTCCAAATCGCCATGGAGGAACGCGGTCTTAACATCTAGCTGTTCTTCACAATACTGCGCATAGATTTAATGGTAGTATGTTTCACAACAGGAGTGTCTCGTTGAAGTCAATACCTTCTCGCTATTGAAACCCCTTCAGAACTAGCCTTGCCTTGTACCTTATGGTGCCATCATTCTCCTTCTTCAACCGGTAAACCCATTTGTTACGCTTGCTTTTTGGCAGTTCAACCAAATCTCATGTTTGATTCTCGATGAGAGACGTTATCTTATCATCCATGGCAAGCTCCCCCTCAGCCTTGGCTTTAACCTGTAAAGCCTCCTCATAACACTCGGACTTACCACTGTCAGTCAATAACTGATAGTGTAAGGCAGGAGAATATCGTTTGGAGCCTTTGTCTGCCTGATTGAACGCCTCAACTCAGCTTGGGGGTCAGAGGTGATTAGTCGCTAAAATTGCATATTTCATATCACATCTTCACATTTATTCAATATTAAATTCTGTTAATAACACCTCTCTCGTATGTTCTTAGGTACATGGTGTGGAATAAAGAAGAAGCCTAAAGGTCTCATTTATTTGGTGATTTAAAGCATGTAAGAATAGCTGTTGACTTTGGAAGGAGGATCTGTCAAAACCGGGTGCATATATCCAGAAACCAGCAGTATATATCAACTGGGGGACAGACCAACAGCGTGCGCGCGGAGCCAATACGGCCGCGGAAACACAGCCTCGGAAACGCAGCCACGACCGTACCATGGAACCGCGCGTTGAGATTTGACGAGCGACTTCGTACACTCTCCCTGATGCCCTTTTTTGCCTATAAATACCCTGCGATTTCTAGAGCTCAGGGGAGAGAAGTTTAAGGAGAGTTTTAGGGTTTTCTTTTCCATGTATGTAGTTTTTAGGGTAATTTAGGTTAGTTGTTTTTCTTCTTCCTCTTTTGTATTTTTTATTTCTTGTAGATCATATAATAGGGAAGAGAGTAGTACATAGGATGAAAGCAAGAGTGCTTGTAATGGAGGGTGACACTCTATGAAAAGTTCTCTCTTTGTCTCTTCTTATTTTCTTCTCTCTAGCTCCTTTTACATGCTTAGCTAATTTTCTCTTATAGCAACTAACTACTAACCACTAATTTGCTAACTTTTTACTTGATAATCCACATGAATCTAATAGCCTCTACTTGGCCTTGCTCTTGCAAGAGCCATTGATAGCTCATGATGATGATTCTCATACTCTAACATCCTAACTCTCTACAAGCTAACATTACTTTATTCTATGCTTACTCTTGTTTAGTTTTGATGGTTTAAGTGTAATTTGCACTTGTTTGTTGAGTTTGGATGTGATGAGTTATCTTGTGGGTCATGCTTTGAAACGCTATTGAACCAAGGACTAGTGATTGCCAAAGATACATGTGAGACAACTATCACTAAGAGGTTAGCATGGTTAGTGGAGCCATTAGTAGTTAGTAGTTATGGATTTTCTTTTCTTTTTTACTTTGTTTTAGAAATATATCAAAAATCACAAAAATCATCTTTTCTATGTTTTCCACTTTGTTTTCACAGTACTCTTCTCTTTTCACTTTTATTTTCTTTTCTTTTGATTCTTTAAAATGTTGAAGAAATTTTAATACACACGTGAACATACCGTAAAGCTTCTATTGCTTCCCGTTCTTGTGGATTCGACCCGTTTAGCCTCTATGCTATAACGAAGTAATGAGGAAGCCAAAGCGCACACACACACACACACTCTTTTCAAAACAACACTTTTGTGCGTGGGGCGCTACTCGAGATTCCAAATTTCTCTCGGAATATTCTGGGCTTTGTTCATGGGAGCATCTTCAAGTTCGATGAACTCCGAATCTACAACACTCTGCTGCTCGGGGTTGTTCTGAGGTGCCACCCAGGGATCATCCTCCGAGGTGCTCTTCTCCGTCTACAAGTCTTTGTATGTCTTCTGCTTGTTGAAAACTACATCCTTGTGCCTAAGGATCTTGCGGTTCTCGGAATCCCAGAACTGATAGTCGTACTCATCAGTTCCGTATCCAATGAAGATGTACATCCTAGACTTTGGGTCCAACTTGCTCCTGTCACTTAACGCAATATGGACATAAGAGATGCAACTAAATATACGCAGGTGATTCATGTTTACCTTTTTTCTGGTCCATGTTTCCTCGGGAATCCCACAGTTTAGAGGCACTGAGGGTCCTCTGTTGATCAAATACACTGCCCTGTTGACTGCATCTGCCCAGAATTTCTTGGGCAAACCAGCGTGTATCCGTATGCTCCGGGTACGCTCCAGAATAGTTCTATTCATGTGCTCCGCTACTTCGTTTTGATGAGGGTTTTCACTCGTCAGATTTTCCGACTTGCGCAAAACTCTTCGAATCTGCCATTACAGTATTTGCTCATGTTGTTGGACTTCATGCACTTAAACTTCCAACCTGATTCATTCTTGACTTGGCCAGCTATTTCTTAAACACCTCGAACACATCCGACTTGTGTTTCAAGAAATACACCCAGGCATTCCTACTAAAATCGTCGATGAAGGTCACAAAATACAATGAGTCTCCGAGGGATGGAACTAAAGCCTTACCCCAGACATCAATATGCACTAACTCCAATTTTTCTGCTTTCGAAGTCTTTCTCACCGTTGAGAAACTGACTCGCTTCTGCTTCCCGTAGATGCAGTCTTCACATAAGTTTAGATCAACAAACAGGCTTCAATCCCGACAACTTATCCTTGGAGAGCATCACTTTCATTCTCTTCTCGCTCATATAGCCAAGTCTCTGATGCCATACCCTGACATCCGCTTCTGATGAAGCAACTGAAATTGATGTTTCGGAACCCGGCGTTATGTAGAGTACCTTTTTTCTTCTTGTGGGCCATCACCATGGCACCTTGGTGATCTTGCATACATCAACATCAAATGTGGTCTTCATCCCTCCGTCCGCAAGCTGTCCGACAAAGATTAGATTTCTCTCCAGCTTGGGTACATGTCTGACGTTCCTTAACTTCAGTGTCGAGCTATTAGAGAGGCTAATCACCACATCGTCTTTCCTAACAATGTCACGTGGTTCGTCTCCAATGTACACCTTCCCAAGTCCACTTTTCACATAGTTTTGAAAGATATCTTGTCGGGAAGTGGCGTAAAAAGAGACGCCAAAGTCAATTACCCATGACTCGCTGGACTCAGCTAAGGAGAGAATCAAGGCGTCAGATCATCACTCTCCGTGATATATATGGAATCCTTCTCCTTGCCTTTACCTTCTCTATTCTTCTGTTTGCAGTCCTTCTGAATATGCCCCATCTCACTATACCGCTAACATCCTGCATCCCTTGACTTGGATGTATCTCTCCCCGATTTGAATTTCGACCTCTCATTCTTTTTCTTATCTCTATTCCCAGACCTCCCTCTCTGGTCAATACTCAGGGCATTCCCTGATGTCTTAGCTGACCCTGAAGACTTCCTGCGTACCTCTTCGCTAAGAAGTACACCAACCACATCATTAAACTTCAAAGTTCCTATCCCACAAGAATTTCTCACCGCCTTCACGGGACCGTCCCAGGCCTTCGACAAACTGGACAGCAGAACTAGCGCTCTGATTTCATCTTCGAAATTGATCTCAACCGATTCCAACTGGCTCGTTAGCGTGTTGAATTCGTTGAGATGCCTAGCAACGTTTTTGCTGTCATCCATCTTTAGGTTGAACAATTTTTCATCAAGGATACCTTGTTTGATGCTGATGGTTTCTTGTACATATTCGATAGCGCCGCCATCAATTCTTGCTCGTCTTTTCCCTGGAGACGTTGAAGGGAACCGTCGATGCCAGAGACAATCAGATCGCCTCTAGAGCTTTCCGATCTAGAATCTCCCACTCGTCGTCGGACATCTCCTTTGACTTGTGGGCCTTTCCATTGGGAGGAAGGTCTAGATCTTTCTAGTATAGGTAGTCTTCGATCTGCATCGTCCATAACTTGAAGTTCACGCCATTGAATCTTTCGACTTTAATTGACTTTAATCTTCCTTCATATACCATTTCGAACCAATGCTCTACTACTAGTTGTTGGGGGCAAGGGCTTTCACCATGGCGATAAAAAAGAACAGATCAGAAATGCTGCACATGATCACAAATCTATCACAAGACAATGCAACAGAAACACCAGAATTTACGTAGAAAACCCAAACAAAAAAAACCACGGAGTCGCTCGCAAATCCATTATTATTGAGAGATTACAGGGAGGAGAAAAATCTCACAGCCACTCTTTATAATAGCTCTCACCGTTTTGTCATACTAAACCCTAATTACCAGTGATCGAGGACTCGGTCGAGTCGTATCCGACTCGGCGACCAACGATACGACTCGGACGCCCGATTCGAAAGGCGGGCAGGTGCCGAGTCGACCCGGCTGAGTTGACCCAGTCGACTCCGAGTCAGACCCGACCCAGGTCGACTCGACACCCGTGAATCCGTGAACATAAAGGGAGAGAGATCTATCTCTCTTTCTCTCTCAATCTCTTGATCTCTCTTCCCTCTTTGCGTTTCTGAATCAAAAAGAAAAAAAACCACGCCCCCGTCGTCGTGGCCGTCGACGTCGATCTCTCCCCCTCGTAGGTACCTCTCCGTCGATCTCTCTCCCTTTCTCTCTCCATCGATCTCTCTCCCTTTCTCTCTCCATCGATCTTTGTTCCTCTCTCTTTCCCCTCAGTCCCTTTCCTCTCTATCCCTCAGTCCCTTCTCTCTCCCTCTGTGTCTCCCTCTGTGTCTCCATCTCTCTCTTCCTCTTTCCCCCTCTGTCCCTCTCTCTCTCCCTCTCTCCCTCTCTGTCTCCGTCTTTGTTCCACTCTCTCTCCCCTCTGTTCCTCTCTGTTCTTCTCTCTATCCCTCAGTCCCTTCTCTCTCCCTCTCTGTCTCCGTCTCTCTCTCCCCCTCTCTCTGTTCCCTGTTCCTCTCTCTGTCCCCCCTCAGTCCCTCTCTCTCCCTCAGTTTTTCTCTCCCCTCAGTCCCTCTCTCCCCTCTGTTCCTCTCTCTATCCCTCAGTCCCTCTCTCCTTCTGATCCTCTCTCTGGTTTTAATTATTTGAGTTTAATGTAATTTAAATTAGTTTAGTTTAGTTAAATTGAGTTTAATTTAATGTTGTTTTAATTTATTTAATTTTGTTAATTTTAGTTTAAATTTAATTTAAAAGATAATTTTTTAAATTTCAGTATGGCTCCAAAGCAACGCAATATTGGATGGGAACATGGTACCCCTGTTGGTGGAAGTAGAAAACTTGTGAAGTGTAATTATTGTGGGAAACAAGTCCATGGTGGTATCACTAGATTGAAGCAACATGTAGCACATGTACCCGGTCAGGTGGAAAGATGCTTGCGAGTATCAAAAGAGGTATCTCAAATAATGAGACAACATTTTCTGAAGGTAACAAAGAAAGAGCGACCATAAAATTCAAGAAAAAGCGACTTATGAGATATTTAAGTGAGGAAGATTTTATGATGTGACCGATGAAGACTCTGATAATGAAATTGAAGAAGTTGGTGGTTTAGAAGCAGTTGAAAGAAGATAACTAAAACAAGCTATGAAAGAAAGTCGTGAAATGGCTTGAAAATCGGCAGAAGGAGTTGATATTGGTAGCATAGTTCGCAGCCTTCAGGATCAGGGATTAACCGTGAATTGCGTCAGAGTATGATTACAAGAGAAGCTGAAATTCTAGCTCGTGATATTGATCCTTACATGTTTCCAACAAAATAGAAATCAATTAAAAGCATGTTCTCAGCTGAGAATATTCAATGGCGAAACTCTTTCACTACAATGCAATACCATTCAATGCAGCTGATAGTGGTCCTTACTATCAAGCCATGATTAATACTATTGCGGAGGCAGGTTCAGTGTAAAAGGCCCTACAAGGTACCAGATTAGCAATCTATATTCAGAGGAGAAAATGAAAGAAATTGAAGTATATATTACTTCAATAAAAACAAAATGGTCGCAGTATGGTTGCACGATCATGTGTGATGGCTGGAGTTCTCAGAATAGAAAGCCTATTGTTAATTTCATGATTTATTATGGTAGAAGCATGATCTACCATACTTCTGTTGATACTACTAATATCTCAAAGACTGCTGATTATATATTCTCGCTAATGGATGAAGTTGGTGAAGAAAATATCGTGCAAGTTGTAATAGATAATGAGGCAAGTTTCAAAGCAGCTAGTCACATGTTGATGGAGAAGAGAAAATATTTATTTTGATCTTCCTGTGCAGCATATTGCATTGATTTGATGTTTGAAGATATTGACTCTGTGAAATCAGTCAAGGAGACATTAGATGATGCTAAGATGATCACATCATTCATTTACAATAACCTCAAAATAGTGAATTTAATGAAGCTATTTACCAGAGATAGAGATTTGTTGAGACCAGTTATAACACGGTTTGCCACCGAGTTTATTTCTATTGAAAGCCTTATTCGCTATGAGCAAGATTTGAAAAGAATGTGTACGACTACCGAATGGCGTGAATTCAACAAGGAAAGGAGTAGAAGAAGTGTGCAAGATAAGGTTTCTAATCACATTCTGACTGACCGGTTTTGAAAAAAGGCAAGAGGTCCAAAATATTATAGATCCTCTTATTAGAGTCTTGAAGATAGTGGACCAGGATAAGAAACCTACATTAACTATTATATATGAAGCTATGGATAGAGCAAAATTGGCTATAAAGGTATCAAATAAGAAGTGGAAGAAGTACTGAGATATCATTGATAGAAGATGGGAGGGACAATTACATAAACACTTGCATGCTGCTGGTAATTCATTTGCCTAAAAATCATATTTGTTGACTAGAAATTGAAACTGTCATATCATAACAATCATGTGCTTACATTATTGTAGCATATGTTTTAAATCCAGCACTTAATATTTAAAAAACTTTTCTACACATTCAGAAGTGAGAAATGGATTAAATGAGGTCATTAAAAGATTGGAGCCAGATTTGAATAAACAAGAAAGAGCTATTAATGAGGTAATGATAATTTATTTATTTCATCGATATAATGTTATGCAAATATTAACACTTATGATGTGTATTCTCACAGATAAAATTATTTGTGGATGGAGTTGGATAATTTGGAAGCTCACTGACTATAAGTGCAGTGCAACAATCTCTTCCAGCTGATTGATGGATTAATTATGGCGAATAAGCTCCCAATGTGCAGAAAATTGTCATCAAAGTTTTAAGCCAAACATGTTCTTCATCGGGTGTGAAAGAAATTGGAGTACGTGGTCGCTGATTCATACAAAATTGCGCAACCGGTTGGCAATGAACAAGTTGCATAAATTAGTATTTGTGCGTTATAATATGCAGTGGCGAGTAAGAAACTTGACATAAAAAAGCGACACTGATGATTATTACAACCCAATTGATCTGAACAATATTTTCAATGATGATATTTTGGACGAGTGAGTTCGTGAGGGAGAACAACCGATGTTACCACCAGATGACTTAGGTTGGTTGGATGAAGGTATTCATCATAGTAACGAAAGTGGCGTTGATGGCGGTGATGGCGACGACGATGGTGATGGCGGTGATGACGACGACGGTGATGGTGATGATGATGACGGCGGTTATAGAGGTGATGGCGGTAATGATGAAGACTCGTGGTGTTGGTGGAAGCCAATATGACACCACCCCGTTGGCTTCCACCAACACCATGAGTCTTCATCATTACCGCCATGACATGAGATTTAGAATATTATGCCATACAAGATACAGATCATGGAGTCCGGGCTGGGATTTTGCAACAGCGTAGGCATTTGGATCGGTTGGTCGATTTCAGTTCTAGCGATGATTATTCAAGTGGACATGATAACACTCACATGGTCATCATAGTCTTGAAGGCCATTTACCGGGGTTGGGTTTGACATCTGGCCAATATTCTAGCACTGATTATTCTAACAGTGGTGAATATTCTACTAACAGCACTGAATATCGAGGTTTTGAGTATTATCATCATGGAGCTGATATTGCACAACCCCTACCGCCATATTACTTTGATGTTAGATCCTCTGGCCAATCATCTTAGCCTACAGGATCTCACCCACAAACATATTATTATCCTTATGAAAACTATATACCTGGTTTCTATACTTATCGCGGGGATGATAATGATGATTTTGTACGTCCTCGTAATTCAATGTGGAAATGGCTATATTAGCAGATATTTATGGATTATTTTGTGCAATTTACTATATTATGCATGTATTTTGATATCTTTCTACCGACGACGCTTGTATTTATGCTTTCACGTTATGTTTTGAGTGCTAGGTGATATGTTTTGAATATTGATATATGAATTTTGATGTCTACATTTTTTTTACGATTTGTCATGATTTTTTCATAATTTTTTGGTGTTCTATGTAGCGTTTTGCGCGTATCGTCCGAGTCTGATTTGAGTCGCCGAGACCGATCCGTCTCGGTGCCGGCCGAGTCGGCGGCCGAGACCGAGACTTTGAACCATGGTTTGGCCTTATTCAAGGATGTGGGGTCATCCTTTAACCCTATGTCAAACTCATGCTCTTGGAGATAAACTATATAGTCATTTGCAATGACTGATCTCCTCTCCCTAGTTGATCTCCTAGGCATTTGTGGTTGAGAATTTTCAGGTTCTACCTCATCAGTAGGATCTACTTCAGGATGAACTGTATCTGTACCTTGTAATGGTACAACTGTATTTTCATTCTGAAGTGGAACTACTTCATTTGGATAACAATATGTTCTTCCACAAATGTGAAAGCCTTATTTAGTTGACTCCCACTATTCTGAATATCCTCAAAATTTTTTTAGCATTATCCGTCTTTATGTTCTTAGTGGAGGGACAACAAAACCTAAAGTATTTATACCTCTCAGAATACCCTACGAATAAACAGCTAACTGTCATTAAGTCCAACTTCTCATATAGTATATATGGCCGAGCTTTCACTGGACAACCCCAAACATGTAGATGCCTAATATTGAGAGATTTCTTAGTTCATAACTTATTTAGGGTTTTAGTTACTGTTTTGCTAGGTACTCTATTAAGGAGGTAGATAGCCGTCTTTAAGGTTTCACTCCATAATGACTCTAGAAGAGTAGTGTACGTTATCATATTCCTATCATGTCTTTTAGTTTGTGATTTTATCTCTCAGTAATACCATTTTGATGAGGTGTCACTGACATGGTGTACTAAGTGACAATGCCACTCTTTCAGAAATTAGCAAATGGTTCTGGACATCTACCTGATCCGTCTTATCTGTTGTAGTACTCACCATCACGATTAGATCTAACAATTTTAATTTTTTTTCTATTCAGTTGATTTTCAACTTCAGCTTATAAAGCATGTCCAGTGATTGAGATTTCTCACCTAACAAGTATAGGTACCCATAACGAGAGTAATCGTCTGTAAAAGTGATGAAATATTCATGACCATTCTAAGATGCTGTAGGGAATGGATCAAAAATGTCTATATACACTAAATCCAAGACATTCTGAACTTCGTTTAGCCTGTCAATGTTTTTTAATTAATGTTCGCTTAGTGCTTGGGCTATTCACATATAAAGATTCAGAAAATGAAGCATGAAGTTTCAATTTATATAGCCATTAATCAGAGTTCTAGTACCAACAACTTTAGATTTGAAAAATAGACTAAGCATTTCATCATCAAGAGTGGCAGTAAAACCAAATCTGTCTAACAATGCAATAGAAATACGATTCTGCCTAAAAAGATGGTACATATAAGGTCTTATCCAAATCTAAAACAAAAAATCAGAATCTAATCTAAGGCTATAGACTCCAACAGCTTCAACTGCAACTTTATTTTCATCACTCATGTATGTATACGTATCGCTCAACTGGGCTGGGTCTTCTTTGGGTTTGGAAGTTCCGTATTGAATCGCTTATGTGAATTATTTATCCACCATGTTTGAAGTGGCTAAATAGCTAAATTAATTTTAGAACAAATATAAATATGAGATATACTCGCTAAATAGCCCTTTCTGGTACTTTATGCAATCCTTCTTAAGGTGGCTTACTTTCTTGTAGAAAAAGCATGCAATGACATTGGGCTTCTTATCCTGCACTTTTTCCACTTAGGATCGGCTACTGTAGTGGTGTTTATATTTCTCCCTTAGTTTCACTTTTCCTTTTCTCATTAGAAGTATTACCTTGAATGCTAAGTGAGTATTTTCAGTCTTTTCTTTGTTTCAATCTTTTTCTTTCTGGACACAGTGACTAATGAGCTCAGTGAGACTTCACTTTTTCCTTTGAGCATTATAAATAATTTTGAAAAGGGTTATACTTTATAAGAAAAGAGATTAGAATGAAGTGCACTAGAATCTCTTCAGAGAATTTCAATTTCAGTACCTTTAGTTGAGAAACAAGATTGGACATTTTCATAATGTACTCCCTTATATTTTCTTTGCTGTTGTAGCGCATATTTATCAGCTTGTTAAGATGCGTGTTGGCCTCAACTTTATCCGATTTAATAAACCGGTCGGCTAACTTCAGCTGGAAAACTTTTAGCACTGACTTTATTAGGCATAGAATCTCTAATAGTTATAAGAATAGTGTGCTTTATGACCATTAGACACATCCTGTAAGACCTCTCCCACTTATCATAATTGTCCTTTTCTTTATAGAATTTTTGTTAGTGATAGTAGAAGTCCATCAGTCCTTAAGGTGTAGTCTAGGTCCATGAATCCAAGAACGATCGTTTACGTGATCTTACCACTTCTTAAAGTTTGTACCATTTAATATAAACTACATAAGTGTACAATTTCTCATCAATTTAATATAGACATTGCATTTAATAAAATTCTATTGTAATAGTCATAAAAATTGAATTTTAGAAAATGCAACCAGTTTAACTGATAGAGCTGCCGGCCAAACTTTCAGAACAAGTGTCTTTATGCCAACACTGTACTGGCCCAATATAGATACCCTAAAGTCTAGGTCCTATGTAAGAGAACACCCTTCCTTTGGGCCGACTGTCCCTTTATAGAATTGGTGCCAAAGTTCAAGTTATCTATATCGACGATATAATATATGTAATAACCTGACCATAATGACAACCTTTCTTTGGGACGATTGCCACACGCATGGGCTACACAAATCTAAGCATCGTATTCTTGTTCTGTTGTCGGACTAGTTGATGAGGATAATGCAATATGGGCCTATAGTATGACCTTCCTTTGGGCAGTTGCCACACACTAAGGTTCTCCCACTTGTATTACCCACATCAAGTATCCGACGCCGTACATCATGGTTCAAAGTCTCGGTCTCGGCTGCCGACTCGGCCGGCACCGAGACGGATCGGTATCGGCGACTCGGATCAGACTCGAAAGATACGAGCAAAACGCTACATAGAACGCCAAAAAAATTATGAAAAAATCATGACAAATCATAAAAAAAATGTAGATATCAAAATTCATGTATCACATATTCAAAACATATCACCTAGCACTCAAAACATAACGTGAAAGTATAAATACAAGCGTCGTCGGTAGAAAGATATCAAAATACATGCATAATATAATAAATTGCACAAAATAATTCATAAGTACCTGCTAATATAGTCATTTCCACATTGAATTACGAGGCACAAAATCATCATTATCATCATCCCCGCGATAAGTATAGAAACCAGATATATAGTTTCCATAAGGATAATAATATGTTTGTGGGTGAGATCCTGTAGGCTGAGATGATTGACCAGAGGATTCACTATCAGAGTAATATGGCGGGAGGGGTTGTGCAATATCAGCTCCATGGTGATAATACCTAAAATCTCAATATTTAGTGCTGCTAGTAGAATAATCAGTTCCAGAATATTGGCTAGATGTCAAACCCAACCCCTGTAAATAGCCTTCAAGACTATGATGACCATGTGAGTAGTTATTATGTCCACTCGAATAATCATCGCTAGAACTGAAATCGACCAACCGATCCAAATGCCTACGCTGTTGCGAAATTCCCGCCCGATCTCCATGATCTGTATCTTGTGTGGCATAATATTCTGAATCTCATGCTTCCACCAACACCATGAGTCTCTTCATCATTACCGCCATCACCTCTATAACCACCGTCATCACCATCACCACCATGACCGCCACCACCGTCATCATCACCGCCATTACCATATCGTCGCCATCACCGCCACTTTCGTCACTACGACGAATACCTTCATCCAACCAACCTAAGTCCTCTGGTGGTAACATCGGTTGTTCTCCCTCACGAATTCACTCATCCAAAATATCATCATTGAAAATATTGTTCAGATCAATTGGGTTGTAATAATCATCATTGTCGCTTTTGCATGTCAAGTTTCTTACTCGCAACCGCATATTGTAATGCACAAATACTAATTTATGCAACTTGTTCATTGCCAAACGGTTGCGCAATTTTGTATGAATCAGCGACCACGTGCTCCAATTTCTTTCACAACCCGATGAAGAACATGTTTGGCTTAAAACTTTGATGGCAATTTTCTGCAGATTGGGAGCTTATTCGCCATAATTAATCCACCAATCAGCTGGAAGAGATTGTTGCACTGCTCTTCTAGTCAGTGATCTTTCAAATTCTCCAACTCCATCCACAAATAATTTTATCTGTGAGAATACACATCACAAGTGTTAATATTTGCATAACATTATATCGATGAAATAAATAAATTATTATTACCTCATTAATAGCTCTTGCTTGTTTATTCAAATCCGGCTCCAATCTTTTAATGACCTCCTTTAATCCATTTCACTCCTGGATGTGTAAAAAAGTTTTTGAATATTGGAGTGCTGGATTTAAAAAATATGCTACAATTGTTATGATATGACAGTTTTAATTTCTAGTCAACAAAGATGATTTCTAGGCAAATGAATTACCAGCAGCATGCAAACGTCTATGCAATTGTCCCTCCCATCTTCTATCAATGATATCCTAGAACTTCTTCCAGTTCTTATTTCATACCTTTATAGCCAATTTTGCTCTATCCATAGCTTCATATATAATAGATAATGTAGGTTTCTTATCCTGGTCCACTATCTTCAAGACTCTAACAATAGGATCCATAATGTTTTGAACCTCTCTTGCCTTCTTCCAAAACCGGTTAGTCAGAATGAGATTAGAAACCTTATCTCGCACACTTCTTGTACTCCTTTCTTTGTTGAATTCACGCCATTCGGTAATCATACATATTCTTTTCAAATCTTGCTCATAGCGAATAAGGCTTTCAATAGAAATAAACTCGGTGGCAAACCGTGTTATACCTGGTCTCAACAAATCTCTATCTCTGGTAAATAGCTTCATTAAATTCACTACTTTGAGGCTATTGTAAATGAATGATGTGATTATCTTAGTATAATCTAATGTCTCCTTGACTGATTTCACAGAGTCAATATCTTCAAGCATCAAATCAATGCAATGTGCTGCACAGGGAGACCAAAACAAATGTTTTCTCTTCTCCATCAACATGTGACCAGCTGCTTTAAAACTTGCCTCATTATCTGTTACAACCTGCACGATATTTTCTTCACCAACTTCATCAACAACTTTATCCATTAGCGAGAATATATAATCAGCAGTCTTCGAGATATTAGTAGTATCAACAGAAGTATGGTAGATCATGCTTCTATCATAATAAATTATAAAATTAACAATAGGCTTTCTATTCTGAGAACTCTAGCCATCACACATGATCGTGCAACCATACTGCGGCCATTTTGTTTTTATTGAAGCAATATATACTTCAATTTCTTTCATTTCCTCCTCTAAATATAGATTGCCAATCTGGTACCCTGTAGGGCCTTTTACACCTTGGCCTGCCTCCGCAATAGTATTAATCATGGCTTGATAGTAAGGACTACTATCAGCTGCATTGAATGATATTGCATTATAGTGAAATAATTTCGTCATGAATTTTTCAACCTTTTTAATATTCTCAGTTGAGAACATGCTTTTGATTGATTTCTGTTTTGTTGGAAACATGTAAGGATCAATATCACGAGCTGAAATTTCAGCTTCTCTCATAGTCATACTCCGACGCAATCCACGGTTAATCCCTGATCCTGAAGGCTGCGATCTACTGCCACCAATATCAACTTCTTCTGCCGATCTCTAAGCCTTTCACGACTTTTTTCATAGCTTGTTTTAGTTGTCTTCTTTCAACTCCTAAACCACCAACTTCTTCAATTTCATTATCAGAATCTTCATCGGTCACATGATAAAAATCTTCCTCACTTAAAGATCTCATAAGTCGCTCTTTCTTGGATTTTATGGCCGCTCTTTTCTTTGCTACCTTCAGAAAGATGTCTCATTATTTGAGATACCTCTTTTGATACTCGCAAGCATCCTTTCACCTGACTGGGTACATGTGCTATGTGTTGCTTCAATCTAGTGATACTACCATGGACTTGTTTCTCACAATAATTACGCTTCACAAGTTTTCTACTTCCACCAACGGGAGTTACCATGCTCCCATCCAATATCGCGTTGCTTTGGAGCCATACTGAAATTTAAAAAATTATTTGTTAAATTAAATTAAACTAAAATGAACTAAATTAACAAAATTAAAAGAAAATTAAATTAAACTCAATTAAATGAAACTAAATTAAATTAAACTCAACTAGTTTATACTAGATTAAGCTAAACTAACTTAATTACCTAACTTCAATAAAATTATTAAATTACCTAACTTAATTATAATTATAAAATTTTATTAAATTAAATTAACCTAAATTAAGTTTAACTAAACTAAACTAATTTAAATTACATTAAACTCAAATAAATTAAACTGAGGGGGAGAGAGAGGGATTGAGGGGGGAGAGAGGGACTGAAGGGAGAGAGAGACGGAGACGGAGAAGGAGAGGGAGAGAGAGGGAGGGAGATGGAGACAGAGAGAGATCGACGGAGACAGAGTGGGGGAGAGAAGGAGAGGTACCTGCGAGGGGGAGAGGGCGACGGTGACGGGGGTGGTTTTTTTTCCTTTGCTGTTGCAGAAACACGAGAGGGAAGGGGCAGCGTGAGAGAGAGAGATCAGATCTGATCTCTCTCTCCCCTTTAAGTTAGGGGATTCACGGTTGTAGAGTCGACCCGGGTCGGGTTCGACTCGGTCAACTCGGCCGAGTCGTACGCGACTCAGCCGAGTTGACCGAGTCGACTCCGAGTCGAACCCAACCCGAGTCGACTCGGCACCCGCCCATCGACTCGGCCGATTCTTTGAACCCTGTCATACATAATTCGGCCAAACAATAGCCTTCCTTTGGGTCGGCTATTGTCCGCATGAACTATATACTCAATTAATAAGCTTTTTTATAAATTATTTAACTTGAACATGTGTCTATCTTTATCTGTGTGTTATCAACTGTAGTAAACATCATTATTCATCATGCTAGAACAATATGAGCAATATAATATTGATGAAGCGGAAGCATGTAAAGATACATATAACCCCTGTTTTATATATAAGCCGAGTCGGTCGAGATATCGTCCGATATCTCCTTTTTCGCCTGTTACCGATACGATAAGAGAAAATCGTTCGCCATATCTTTTGCAGCAAAAAACAGCCGATATTTGAAATATCGGCCGATAAGTCGCCCGATATCAGCCGATAAATTGCCCGATATATGCCCGATATGAAATAATTTATTTATTGCACGACTGCGTGCAAATGTACATTATTTTTACTGTCTTTGCATGCATGTTACATCATTTTTATTAGGTAGATGATATCTATGACATTAAACCAACTTTTAGTTATCAATATTTCATTATATATAGTGTCTGATATGAACGCCTGATATGCGCGCGTATCCCCGATATCTCCCCGATTTCGACATCCGATATGAAAAACCCCCATCCGATACGATCCCGATATTCGATATTTTGAACCTTGCATATAACCATGGTAAACATATACTTCAATGCATTTTTTATGTCAACTAACTACTATTTTGTCATGTCTAGTGCTTGTAATACTGTAGTGCTCGTCAAGAGGCTTCGAAACGGCTATTTGCACGCTCAAAGCAGAGGTTGGATGAGCCCGTAACGGCTAATTAAAATTTTTATTGGCAAAATGAGTCTGCGGTGCTTATGGGGTCTGAATCAGACCCGACCCGCAATGATCAAGTTATGGGTTTCCTTAATGGGGGTCAGGTTTAGTAAACTGAATAAAACCGATCAGATTAATTGGGATTAGATCTCTTTATTCGATTAGAATTCTACTCCAAAATTTTCTTAATAAAGTAGATTTCTATCTCAACTCTAAAACCCAAATCAATCTCAACAATCCCAATTGAATTTAATATGAGATTAATTAGAATTAGGTTTCCTTATTAGATTAAAACTTTATATCTAAATTTGCTAATCTTAATTAATTTCATAATCTTAATTAAGAAAACCCAAAAATAATTAACTTTTTTTTTTCGCTCGTTGTCGTGGCTGTGGCTGGAGCATGCATCATGCATGCAACATGCCAAAATCAAGGCATGCAAAAATTCATGGCCGAAATCAAGGCCAGCATGAAGTTAAAGGCATGCAAGATCAAGGCATGAAAAAAAAAAATCAACCCCGCGTGCATGTGCCTGCATGCGTGCGGCGCTGAGGCTCATGCATGTATCATTTTTTTAAAATTTCAAATCCATCCATGCATGTTCATGCATGCATGCCTATCTTCATTCGCTCATACAGCCCAGGCAAGGCGTGGGTTTAAAATCCCACGCCTACAGTTGGTTTTTTTTTTAATTTCAAAAGAAAATTTCAAAATAATAACACAGATTAAAATCTCAGAAATATGTATATATATATATATATACACACACACACACACATGTAAAATTTAATTAAATCATCCCTTTAACCTTTTAATTTAATATATGAGACAAATATTTATTGAATCAGGGGAAGAATTATTCATGATATTTATAGATCGAGATCGAAATTTCTGTAGATCCTGATGATCCGATAAAAAGGTGACTGATACAAATTGTTGGATCTAATTTATTCCATACAAGATTTCATACATGTATAGACTCTTTATCATGATCAAAGGAAGGAGAGTTTTAGGCATACTGATTCCATCACGAAAGGGATGCTGAAGGTTACACGATCTCGAAGACGTCGGAGTTGAGGGAGATGATTCTTCTCTCCAGCCACCAAGTTCTCTTCTTGATCCTTAGAGGAGATGAGAGGCCTCCAAGAGAGAGATTAGGTCATTGTTGGTGGAGAGGGAACCCTACCCATGATATATATAGTATCAATGAATTTTAGTTCAACTCATCATAGATCTAGGCCCTTGATTGATAATGCGAGTTCCACACGTGTAGATGAGTCCCACATTTTAATTTAAATACACTTATAGTTAAGTGTAATTGAAAACATGTCTAGACCCAAACCATTTAGGCTTGATCAATTCTTTATTGGGTCAAAAAACATAGGTTAAATGGCAGGTGCAAATATCTAATTGACTTGATTAGGCCCAAATTAAATTAGACTTTACAACATAATAAGTCTAACACATTAATCTTCTATCTTCTTTGTATGTATAATTTTTGTCTTGTGTGCTCGAGGTTATCGATCTCACAGTGTGTTTAAATTGTCGGTGGAGTTCTCAATCCCCAATAATGGCCCCATTCACGGTATTATCAAAACTATGAGTAAGTTATGGGTCAACGAATAAATAAGGTCAACTTGCGCTTATATTGCAATTTTGATTCTGTTTTTAATGATTTCCTGCATACTACGAAATCACTGGTCACATATCCTCCCTCTGACGAGGACTTCTTACCCTGTATTTCTACTTCGCGCCCACAACCCAATAGTTTTAGCATATCCTACAATGGATGCAGACTCGGATGTCCCGATGGTCCTCCCCGAAGTTATCCATGGCGGCACATGTCACTTTACTTTTTTGGTCATCACAGCGTGTATCACTGATGTTCTTTGCACTTCCTACTTGCCGCCTAGCATTGCCACCACTATTGAGCACCTTCTTTGCTCTTTTCTCTGGGATCACTCTTCATCTCATGGTCTAGGCCCTGTAGCTTGGGATACAATCATGAAACCACAGGCATTGAGTGGACTAAACATTCAATGTATCAAGAGTATGCCATAGGCAAACAAGCGGCTAAACCCCTCTTCATAGATGGTCAGTCTTTCACTCAAGTGTCAACAGGTCCTCCCAGATGCCAGCGAAATATAGTCAGGATAATATGTTCACTCCCATAAACGTAGTGAATCCTGGGCTTGAAAAGTGAAAATCATCTGCAATGTCAGTCCTTTTGTCCATCTACATCCTTAACATGAGATTGCAGATGGTGTACACGAAAACTGGTGTGGTTTGAAGCCTGGCTCCGGGTTGGGCATCTATGTTTGTACTTGGGGCTTGTATTAGCCTTCTTCAATATCCAAATTTGCCAGCTCTTTTATATTCTATTTCCACTGATTTTCACATCGATGTGAAAGAAATTCGAGATGCACCAGTGTTTTAAATGTCATCCGACATTTCGTTTTCAAGCTCTCACCGCCACGACATCCCCACCCGCATTTGAAATGGTGTTTTGGAAAATGTCGGCCGACATTTCGGGAAAAATCCGATATGTCGGCCGACATTTCGGAAAATGTCGGCCGATATTTTGAGAAAAACCCAATATGTTGATTGGTCTTGAAAGTTGGAGCAATTGAGAAATTTTAACAATAAATTAGTGAATATATGCAAAATGTTTAAGTTAAGTATACCTATCCTAAACATATTTATGTAGTTTTGCATAAATTGTGTATGTATTACCTTGATAAAAATTTTAAAATTACATTATTTAAGACATCTAGAATATATATTTGTTATCCGTCATGACGTCCGAAATTTACTAAATGGCCCCGAAATATCTCCGAAATCTGAAATCCGACATCCGATTACGACATCCGACATTTTCCTGATATCTGACATTTAAAACACTGAGATGCAGTAGAGTGCCTAATTATGATGGGAGCAGTCACAGATTCAAGCAACATAACCCACATGCTATGGGTCAGGTCCAGATAAAGGGAGTAATATGATTTCCTCATAGTACATTGTTTGTTACAGGATATGTGTTTATCTTCAAGATTTCCATGCATTATTTGAGGGTTCAGATTTTGTTCTCGTCTTCCATATGTGACATTGAAATATCTAAGGAAAACCCTTTCAATCTAACATATAGAAAAATATAAACATAGCCTTGTTCTGATTCTCTGCAGTATTTCTTTATAATTCTAATACTTCAATTGAGTTCTTGCAGTTCGAATGGGCCTGGCAACACCCTAAGAAGTCTCTAGCTGTCAGAAAAGCCGCCTCAAATTTTAAATCCCTTTCCGGCGTAGCGAATAAAATCAAGACTGCTTACACAATGCTCAATCTACCCGCCTGGGAGAAGTAAGTCTTCTCTGTATGATTATTTCTCTTGCCATTAGCTAAGAAGCACTTAATAAGATTTTAACTATACTGTTTCTTTACCAGCTTAAACCTCACAGTGAATTTCTTCTCAACCAAATACATGAATCATCTTGGTGGTTGCCCAAGATTGCCAAAGCAAATGAAAGTAAATGTTTGTGACTTGGGTGGCCTCCCATGCTATGTCAAAGGTCAGATTGTGGATTGCAACAACTCTGATGATGATGAAATCGACTATGAGGAAGAGGAGATTAGTGAAGATGTCAGCTCCTCCACAAAATCAGATACATCGGCTAATGGGATTAATGGAGGTACCAACTCATTCAAAAGTGCATCTTTCTGCAACCTTTCCAATTTGAAGGGATCCTGATAATTTTCGAGACGAGTCTCGTTGCCTTCCTGAGTCTCCAAGATCTAGTGAAAGATGTGACAAAACAACATTGAGCACAACTCCCAGTTCATGCAGTGATCAAGACCTCTCTGGTTGGCTTCAAGAGAGCAGTTTCGACAGCTGGAGACCACTATCACCTCTTGAATGATATAGTACACAAACAGTACTATATCATTTCCAGCTTGGTATTATTGAGGCATTGCATGATCTCCATAAACCATAAATACAAGAACTCAACACAAATTTCTCCAACAAACCATAAATACAAGAACTCACACAAACAGTATTGTATCATTTCCACCTTGGATTTCTCCAACAAACCATAAATACAAAATCTCTGCCCCCAGTAGTAGCCATGACCTCGTAAAGCTGAACGATATTAGGATGTCTCACCAGTCTCACTATAGATCTCTCTCTCTCTTGATTTGATCAATAAGCCCAACCTCGTTACCTTCTCTTTGTAGATCATTTTGACGGCGACACACTCTGGGCAGTCTTCAGATTCCGAGCATGATACACCTTTGCAAACGTTCCCTGTCCTGATGGTCTCCCTAATTCATACCACTGCAGCAATATATTCCCTCTATTGTCCATTTCTCTTTACGATGTCTAATTAGCCAATAAAATTCCCTTGATACACACACACACAAAAGATGAGATCTTGTGTCCTAAAAGAATTTGGGGCCGAACCCTTCCAACTCAAATACAAACGCTCTGATATTTGAATACAAGATCCACTTATATTATTTCAAGTATCTAAAAATCAAAATCAAGTGTTTTGAATATTTCTTTGCCAATCCATCAAGCGGCGTAAAATGGGCGGCCGAAAGTAGTGAGTTGGTGACGTGCTAATCAAATGCCAAACAAATGCGGAATTAAAACTAATTATACAAACTAAAACTATTTTGCTAACACACAGAGTATACGCAAAGAGTGAAGTCGAATTCCCGGTGAAGGGCTCTGGACTAGATTAAGAGTCGAGGTGTTACTATAACTCTCTTGGTTGAATACTAGTGTGAGCATAAACAATATCAAGCATGTGAAGATATGAACAATATGAGAGCATGCAATATACCAAACAATCCAGGCAAGTATAACAATTAAGCACTAGGAATATCAAGCATGAAATAGATGGGCACAAATATAATACGCATGCAATGTATAAACACAAGTGAGAGGGAGAGAGAGAGAAGCAATCGCAAACTCGGGAGATTTATTTCGAGGTTCGAGCCACTTGCTCTACATCCCCGTCTTCACCACTGTGAAGGATTTTTACTATAAACGATCTCGCAAGATCACTCACTACTGCAACACCTACAGCGATCTCCCTCAAGAACTCTTAGACCCGCAAGTTCTTCACTTGTTCCCGTAAGAACAACACATGCAAGATAACTAGCTTGGCGGCCTCTGCGATGAGCTCCCTCACACCACGCGAACCCGCAAGCTCGCCAAGGTTTCAACCTTTACAACTTCTCAAAGTACAAGGTGGAACACGTTGTGATAACTTCTCTTGATCATAAACAAACTCTCACAATAAATGATCCTTAGAGGATGGATATAGTGATGGATAGCTCAAACTTGTGTGAGAAAAACAAGATAGATTTTGTGGTGAATCAAGAGAATGCTTTAAAAAACTCAAGATAAACTCTTTTGAAAAACTCTTTTTGGATATGGAAGTGAGGCTCTAAAACTTGTTGAAAAAAACTCTGTAGAAGAGCTCTCAAAAACACTTGTAAAAATCTTGCGCAAAATCTGACCAAAGTCCCAATTTATAGGCAGTCCAAAAATTAGCTGTTACAGCGAGATTGACCTATCGGTCGACCGGCCGGTCTACCAGGCACGGTTATATTTCAGACCGTTGGGGTTGCCGGTCAACCGCCCCCCCGGCCATTGCCCTGTCGGTGGACCGCTCGGTCGACCGCCAGCAGCCAAAACTGGGTTTTAAAGATAGGAATTTTGACTTGTAAAAACCCTTAAAATTCTATTAAATCCCATAAATTCCACAAAAATAGGTTTATGTAAATACTTTGAAGTACAAATATGTGTGATAAAAAATTAACACATATTACAAATAATTTGAACTATTTTTATGATATAAAAGTTTAAGCTTAAAACAAAGACTGTATTGTCTAAAAACCTTCTTCTAAATGGAAAACCGATTTTTTCAAAACTTGTTTAAATACAAAAACAAGATATTGAAACACATTTGAAGTATAGTGTGTATGGATCCAATATACATATAAGATGAAATATACTTGTTTTTGATAATAAGCTCTAAAACAAGTTTTGATAAATACAAAACTTTAAACACATGATATAAACTCATCGAAATAAGTTTCTAAACAATATGAAGCAACAATGTGTATGGATGAAATTCAACATACATATAAACCATGTAAACTCATTTTGATGAAATCTATTCATGAAACATAAAGATGTATTATTTAAAAACTAAAACCAAAACTATATTTTCTAAAAACGAAAACTATTTAACATGAAATGTTTTGAAATATTTTGTGTGTGTGTAAATGAGCTTGATCAATCCACAACTAGTCTATCCTTTACATTTTTTCTAAAACGAAAGTCTTAAAACTTACAAATATGGATTCAAGTCTTCTTGAAAATCTTCTTCTCCATCTTGACTTGATCTAAATTTGACCCAAACGAGCCAGACTTTTCTTTGAGTACTTGATGCGATCTTGACACGCGAGCTCTTGAATTAACACATGCTAGTTTAAAAACTTGACTTCGAATCTAATGAAGCTAAACATCGACTAAGATCTTGGTAAAAATCTAAAACTTATTAAATACTAGATCATTAGTACTATAACTACATGAGTTAATCATCATCAAAACTGGAGTGATGGGCCTTTGGACCAACAATCTCCCCCTTTTGATGATGAAAAAAACTCATGGTGTTATATATGCATGGATTAAAGATAAGCTTCATAGAAGCTCCCCCTTAACTCATACATAGCAAAAAAACATAAGGATATTCAATGAAGCATATAAACTGAGCAAACATATATGCATAAACAAAATCTAGCATGCACATATTAACTCTAAATTCTTCTATCCTTTTTACCAATTCATCAATAAAGGGGTAAAGAAAGACAAGAAAGATGTATATGCGATACACTCATGAAGAGGAGAGACGTTAACTCCCCCTTCGCATTACATGGAGAAGGGATGACTAAACCCTAACCATATAAGCATAATATATAATGTATAGACGGAGATATTAAGCTCCCCCTACACACGCGTATCACATAAAGAAGAGAGGTCAAGCTTTATGATATGTAAAATAAGCTCAATATGAAATGGAGGAGATGTTAAGCTCCCCTTGTACATAAGCAATACATATCAATCAAATTTAAAAATAAATTTGATAACACTTAGGACAAATTTTGAAACTACTTGTAGTCAACAAAATAAAGTTTGATACCTAGTTGACAAAATAAATGTTGATATCACTTGTAGATAAACATAATTATTATCTTATAGATCAACATGAAATCGTTTTAAATTTAAAGAAAATTTTCTCCCTTTTTGAAACAATCACCAAACTAATGCATAAGCTTGATGGAAACAAAAACAAATATTTTTAAGTAAAACCAAACTTAGCATGAAAATAATTTGTGCTATAAAACATGTATGGACATTATTAATCTTAGCACAATCAATCATATATATGTATGTATGATCAATTTAATACCAATTGAAATATGATGCATGCATATATAGAAAACATGAGTATACAAGCATCAATTTTCTTGATAAGTACGTATATAACTCATAACTGTCCACCCTTATCATGCACATGTTTAAAAGAGTCATTAAAGAGCATAAAAGGTATGGTCGCCTAACCAGCTGCCCTTAAGGGTAGAAGTTTTCAAAAATAAAGTTTTGAAAATAGTTATGATTGAAAACACTACCAAGTAAAGAATAAATAACTAGTTTAAAATAGTTTTTGAAAAATTAGTTAGAGATCCTTCAAATATAAAACTAAATTATATATCTCATGAAACATGTATATTACTCAAGGGTTGTCACTCAAAATCTATAAAGCTCATAAATGCTTATGAAAATAAATACATGAGTGAACATAAATATGAGTGTATAAGGATCATGTAATCAATATATGCATGGAGATACGGTAATGAAGCTCAATTTAAAATACATATGAATTTTTTTTCTCAAAAACATGATATATCATATGTAACACCCCATCTTCAGAATACGTACTCAGATACGTATCCTGATTTTTGAGCATATTTTCTGATTTTCTCTTATGTAGCAGTACTACATGATTTGACCACTTTGGTGATCAGATTTAACCGATTTTAGTTTCAAATACTATTTTTCAATACATTAGAATTTTCATGATTTTTAAGAATTTTTAAGAATTATTTTTAGAAAAACCCTAAAATCAAGATTAATCGGTACCGCTGGTTTATTCTTATATTTTTAATTTACAAATAGAATTGAATTTTAAGAAACTGCTTTCATATATTTTCTTAGAATAATTTTTACTATCTTAAAACATTTTTTGAGAATTTTTAAAATTTAACAGATTTCGGCAAGATTTGGTGTCGACCGATATTGGTGGTCGATTCAAAGATTTTTATTTTGAAAACTGTAAAAAAGTTTTAAAAACAGATTTCACCATAATTTTTAGAATAATATTCTTGATTTTTGAAAATTTCTGCTGGTCGTTCTGAGATACTTGATTTTTGGACGATTCTGGTATTTTTTCGAAAGTTTTCCGCATCCGCCACCGAATCCGGAAAATCCGTCACTCTAATTATTTTCTCTTTTTCTTCCAATAAAATAACTTCCTTTTTATTTTTCTTTTCTTCCTTTCCTTCCAACATATTCTTAAACATTCTCCATTCTTGCATTACCTTCTACAACTTTCCACCAAAAATATCTTCTCCAAAATATCTCAAACCACTAAACTACCCTTTCCAATCACTATGGTCGGCCAAGGCCACCTCACCCCTCTCCCTTTTACAAAAAATTCGTCACCCAAATTCTTTTTTCTTCTCCTTTAACTCCAATCCCAAATACAAAACCCTTATCTCTTTCCTTTTCATTTTCTCCATCAAAAACCTAACCACCATCAACTTTTCCTTTATCTCGACCACAACCACAACAATTACAACTTCTCCGACTCCCTATCATCATCTTCCTTCTCGTCCATCTCCATTTAAACCACTACAAAATCCAAAACTTCATAAAAACTTTCATCCTCTTCTTTTCCTTCTCCAAAACTACCACCACCACAAACCCTTTCACAAAACAACCACCCCATCATCTTTCCCTAGGCCGGCCACCCTCCTTGGCTAGGGGTCGAGCCCCTCTACTCCGGTAACCGCTCCAACGTCCATTCCGGCGACTACTCCGGCAACGACTTCACCACCTTCCACAAACTCTATCACCACTACTACGAAACTTCCATCTTCACCACCATCTCCTTTTCGTTTCTTCTCCATCACCACTATCTCCACAATTACCACCACAACACCACCTCCATACCCTATTTCAACCTTCAAGATCACTATCATCTTCACCTCCTTCAAATTCCTTTTCATTTTTCCTCCAAAACACCAAACTCCACCAAATCACTACAACCACCTACTCCAACACCTCCACTTTAACTCTCTCCTCTCTATTATCATGGCCGGCCACTTCCTAGGCCACCAAGGCCAGAGCACCACCCCCTAGGGCCGACGGCCATCCAAGGGCCAAGCCCCCCTCTCCTTCATTCGCTTCGTGGTTTTCATCTCCTGGGATTCCGGATGCGCAAAGCTTCAAAAAAAAAAATGGTTTTTAGGCGAGTGACTTTCCTCGCCAAGAAAATGGACTTGTATTAAAATTAGTATTATGTTGTACTTAGTATTAGTCTGGTGTGGTTGTACGGGTGTGTGTGTTGTATTCTGTGAACATGTCTTGACTTGAGCCGGACTGATACATTGTAATGCTTGTAATAGGATAGAACAACTCGTGCGGGTAGCCGGTACCAACTCTGGGTTTCTGCCCACTCTCGTCTGGCTATCCAATTGGTTGTATGTTTGTACCCTTACGGGTTTCGTGATAGCTGTCGAGAGTGCGCTTAAACCCCGAGTGTATTTTGGTCCCGGGCTCTCTACTCAGGTTTCGGGCTTCACTACTCTACGGTAGATTAGATACCCTCTCGATTTATCATGCTTGCGTGGTATTAACATTGCAGGTACTCTTGTACTAACTCTGGGTTTTTGCCCACTCCCGTCTGGCCATTCAATTGGT
The DNA here is from genome assembly GCA_038442645.1 of Agave tequilana. Taxonomy (NCBI): domain Eukaryota; kingdom Viridiplantae; phylum Streptophyta; class Magnoliopsida; order Asparagales; family Asparagaceae; genus Agave; species Agave tequilana. Next base: position 84,229 of record JAVJIF010002231.1, read on the forward strand.
TGTATGCATGTACCCTTACGTGTTTCGTGGTAGCTGTGGAGAGTGCGCTTAGACCCCGAGCGTACTTAGCCACCAGGTTCTCGCCTACATCCTCGAAATGAGAAGCGCGCATAGACCGTCAGGTCTTTCAGCTTTGCCTGGTAGGCATGCTTAGCGCTCAACGCTTTACCACTAGATTCATTTAGGTGGAACTCTGCCAGATTTTAGACTCGCCTTCTAAGCCGAGTCAATCTGGTAACTCCGTCAGGCGCTTTAGTGTTGAACATTGTTCGCTGTCTGTGCCTCCAGCACTGCTTAGCTCCTCTTGGATGTTCTTTTGCGTGCTAAGATAGCTGCATTCACTATTAATATCTGCATTTGTTTGCCATGCTACTACCCGACCTCTAACATGTTACCACCGATACTTAATTACTATTACATGTCATTCAACCTACTATACCTGACTTGTAATTATCACTCACGGGAATGTAACTTGATCTCTTGAGAATACTTATGTACACCAGACATTCCTGTCATGCTCCTATGCATTCCTGAAATCTGATAATTACCTAATAAATCATTAAAAAGAACAACTTACACTGGGTCAGGGGAAACTCGCGGATATCAATGCATGTTCGTGTTTACAGTGATAATAGATATGTTGTGCAACTAAAATTTCTGGTCTGACCTGTGGGCCTCCAGGCGACCGAGGGGAGTGCTGGCTCCCTCCTTCCTGGTACCATCTTGATAAGGGCATTCTATACGACCCTCGCCTCGCGGTAGGTTCTGTACACCAACAACGGAACATCCTGGGCCGTGGTCCCGGGTATGCGGACTCACTGTAAACATTGTTCATTGATATCCCCGCTGGTTTCCAGTAACAGCCTCAAGTTACTCAGGTGTGGATATATGTATGTTAGGACGCTATTACACATACCTAGATATATGAGTAGGACGAGTAATAAGAAAAAACATTAAAAGTGGTAATAAATATTCATTTGGGCTTTATCGCGTACATCACGTTGTATCTCTATTACATGCTTGTTATTCATATGCACACAACACAACTTTTAATGCTCATTTCTGATTTGGATATATTTATTCTCATACACTTATCTTTATATGCCACTTGGCTTTAACCTAAACATTTGTTGGGGAGTTTCTGACTCCCCTGGATTTGTATGTTCAGGTTCCGAAGCTTGGATTGAAGTGGAGCCCTCCACAGAAGATCAAGCTTACCTCTCGGAGCGGGTTGACTAGTCCCAGCTCCTTCCGTACGTGACTCTTCCTTCTAGCTCGCGGGATTTTCCTTCAGCATGTGAGGATCTTGTATTATTTATATTGTAAATTTACGTTTGTACCTGGCTGTGATATAATGTACATGTAACATTATATCACGCTCTGTGATAACTTTGTAAATTGTACTCCTCATGATGGAATATATATACACTATGTATTTTCGTACTGTGATTCTTGCCTGTACTGATGCTTAGTGTATATACGTGTGGGTACTTCCGACCTGCGTATATACGTCGCAGTAACGTCTCCGTACCTGCGGGATCGGGGCGTTACATCATATAATCATGCAAGAATCATCAAATGTAGGACATACAATGTATAATCAAATAACAAATGAGTACACAATAGAAATAGATCATGTATAGCACGTGTATCTCAAGAATTGTACATGTATAACACAAGTCTTAACAAGATTTGCATATTATCATATGATATAAATATGTAAATCAATATATGCTTTAACTAAAGCATATAAAAACAAGAATCAACAAAAAAATATGCATGTAAATCCATATGAAAACATAAGGAAAGTTTTTCAAAAAATACATGCATAGTTAGACACCAATCAACACATTTTTAAACACAAAACAACATATGATAGAGTTTAGGTTACTTACATTAGCATATAAGCATTAAAAATATTTTTAAAAGTGGAGGATGAAATAGTTACCAAGACTAATGTAGCCAATCCATTTCTCCAAACGAGGTGGTCCTCCAACCAAAACTCCTTGATAGCGATGCATCCATGATGTGCCCGTCAAACTCCAATTGCATCAAGTACCATGAAACCAATCCTCTCACATTTTGTGAGAGCCCACACCTACATCAAAAACAAGAGGCGGAGATTTTGGTACCCATATTTTTCTCGTGTCCATGAGGGTTTGTAGCAATAGGAACCCAAATATTTTTATTTGCAAAATTTGAAATATTTAATCTATCAAAACAAAATTTTACAAGATGACCTTAGCGACCACAATGTGTACATATGTATACTCTCTCATATATATGAGTGATATGAGTGTGAGCATGGTGTACATGTGGTGTATGCCACGTAGGATGTGCATGAATATGTGGAGTATGCTTCTTGCGAAACATGGATTCCAATCTATTATAGTTAAATGCACATTAGCTCAAAGTGGAGCCCAAACAATCAATGTTCTTCTTAAAAATAGAATATCATTATTAATTTTAGAAGAAGAGACATGAGCATGAGAGACAAAATTCTTTTTCACTTTAGAAATGAAAATCTTCTCTTTTTCTTTCAAAACAATTTTTTTTTTCAAAGATTCGTTTTTCTTCAAAACAAAATCTTTTTCTTTAGAAATCAAATCAACTTGGTTTTTTCAAAGTTTCATTTTCTTTTGAAATAATTTCAAATTTATTTTGAAAAGAGTCTTTTTCTTTTAAAATGAAATGATTTTTATTTAGCAAAGAATTATTTTCTCTATTCAACTTCTCATTTTCAATTTTTAGTAAATCGAAATTTTCAAGAAGTTTTTGATAAAGCGATGCAAGTTCATTATATGGCATCTCATTATCTTCCTCCATCTCGAAATCAAAATTTATCTCAAGGGTGTCATCCCCTTGAAACATGTAGCACATATTGGAAGCATCACTTCCTTCATCCGAATCACTTTCCTTGTGATATTGCATTTATTCACTGAGAGTGATGAGAGAGTTCCAAATTACAAAAATCGAATCAATGTTAGCAACACTAGATAAATAATCATCATTTAGGGTAGACTTTAAAGTATAGATGGCTTTTACATTAGCCTCGAGATACTTGCCATTTGAAAAGTATGAATCTATAATGGTGGCAAGATAAACATAAATTCCTAGGGCTTCAAGATACATAGACATCTTAACTTTTAAATTTTGGAAGTTAAGAATATCAAACATGGGAGGAGACATGAAATCCATGTGTATTTATAAATAAATATTGTGATTAACAAAAATAGGGTCTTTAACTCTAGATTGTTAGACCCAAATCAAGAGCACCAAGCTCCAATACCACTTGTAGGTCACCTAGAGGGGGTGAATAGGTGATGTGCTAATCAAATGTCAAACAAATGCAGAATTAAAACTAATTATGGAAACTAAAACTATTTGCTAACACATAAAGTATAACCAAAGAGTGAAATCGAATTTCCGGTGAAGGGCTCTGAACTATCTCCTCAAGATTTCTCTAGATTAAAAGTTGAGGTTCTACTATAGCTCTCTTGGTTGAATACTAGTATGAGCACAAACAATATTAAGCATGTGAAGATATGAAAAATATGAGAGCATACAAGATATCAAATAATCCAAGCAAGTATAACAATTAAGCACTAGGAATATCAAGCATGAAATAGATGAGTACAAATATAATACGTATGCAATATATAAAATAAGTGAGAGAGAGATAAGCAATCACAAACACGGGAGATTTTTTTTTGAGATTCGAGCACTTGCTCTACATCCCCGCCTTCACCACTGTGAAGGATTTCTACTATAAATGATTCTGCAAGATCACTCGATGCCGCAACACTTACAACGAGCTCCCTCAAGAACTCTTAGACTTGCAAGTCTCTCCCTTGTTCTTGCAAGAACAACACACATAAGCTCACTAGCTTGCCGAGGTCCCACCTCTACAATGAGCTCCCTCAACAACTTTATGCCATATGAACCCACAAGCTCACCAAGGCCTCAACCTCTACAACTTCTCAAAGTTCAAGGTGGAACATGTTGTGAATCACTTCTCTTGATCACAAACAAACTCTCACAACAAATGATCCCTAAGGATGGATATAGCAATGGATAGCTCAAACTTGTGTAAGAAAAATAAGATAGATTTTGTAGTGGAAAACTCAAGAGAATGCTTTAGAAAACTCAAGATAAAGTCCCTTTAAAAACTCTTTTTGGATATGGAAGTGAAGCTCAAAAACTTGTTGAAAAAACTCTGTAGAAGTGCTCTAAAAAACACTTGTAAAAATCTTCCCCAAAATCTGGCCAAAAGTCCCAATTTATAGTCCAAAAACTAGTCGTTACAGCCAGATTGAACATTGGTCGACCGGCCAACGGTCACATTTCAGACCGGGGTTACCGGTCGACCGCCCGATTGACCACCCCCAGGCCATTGTCCTGTCGGTCGACCGCTCAGTCGACCGGGCCAAACAGAGACCAAGTCTCTTTCAGTCGATCAACCGGGTCGGTCGGCCGTTGTGGGTTGTGCACATTCTTGTGCATGTCAGTCGGCCGCTCAGTCAACCGAGCCCTGGTTCGGTCGAGTCGACCGCCAGCAGCCCAAAACTAGTTTTAAAGATAGGAATTTTGAATTGTAAAAACCCTTAAAAGTTCTATTAATCCCATAAATTTCACAAAAATAAGTTCATGTAAATACTTTGAAGTACAAATATGTGTGATAAAAAATCAACACATATTACAAACAATTTGAACTATTTTTGTGATATAAAAGTTCAATCTTAAAACAAAAACTGTATTTTCTATAAACCATCTTCTAAATGAAAAACCAATTTTTTCGAAACTTGTTCAAATACAAAAACAAGATATTGAAACACATTTGAAGCATAGTGTGTATGAAAATTGATTGGTCATCAAACATGCATAATTTCATTCACATTTTCATACTTAATTTTTATAAAATATTACTATTTAATTCATTTATTGTTTAGTAATGTACAGGCCACCAAGATCTAAGAAAGCCCAAAAGAAAGCCTAAAAGAAGCCAAAAGCCCACAAGAAATATGAAAATCAAGAGTAATTAGGAAAGATAAAGGAAGCATCTTTTCTATCCCATTTAAATTTGGATTTATCTAAAGGAGGAGAAAGATAGAACATGATGGATCCTAACCTAATTAAAGACAGAGGTGGACTTCTATTTGAACCTGGTTGTTTGCACTACAAGATAAAGATAAAGGGGAGAAAAATCTAAATTTGATTCGGATTTGGAGATAGCTTGGTCTCCAAGTTATTTAAAGAGATCATCGTATTTTAAAATTTAGAGTCCAAAATCAAGATCTGAGGATAGATTTTCAGATGGACGGACCAGAGGAAGCCATGCGAGAAAGCGCGTGGCCATTGGCCACGCTTTTGCAGCAGAAACGCGACAATAGCAACGTTTTTGCGGTAGCATGGTGAGAGGAGTTTCAATGGTAGAGTTGTACTAGGATTCTACATCTCGAATCTCCTATAAAAACCCTGTAGAGCAACAGGGAAGGGCAGATCTCAGAAGCTCAAGTTTAGGGTTTCCTTTAGATCCTCTTTCTTTTGAATTTACTTGTATTTTTCTAGTTTTTTTACTTTGAAGAAGAGTTAAAGAAAGGAGAAGGATTTGTACTGAGCTGGTGACAAATTCAATAAAAGGTCATTATTCTTTTTCAATTGCTTTGCTATTTTAATTTGCGTCTCTTTTATTCCAGTTTCATCTCTTTTATGTAATCTTTAAATATCATGCTAAATTTCACCATAATTATGTGTAACTAATTTCTTAGTAGCTTGCGAATTTTTCCACTAACTAAAATGATCTATGAATATAAATTGATTGAACTCTATGCATGTTAAAAACCCTAGAGTAAGTAAATAATTCTTGAAGTTTAGTCATGAATTGAGTTAAGCTAGGTTTAGGGTATACTATTTAATATCTTGGTTTATATTTAGATGCATTGATGGTTTAATGTTAAATTAAGACTGCTTTTCTTAAACTATATTTTGGGACTTTGATAAACCAATGCTTAGTTTTATCTAGTGTACTGTAAACAAAGTTTAATTTCTTTCTTACTTTTCTTTTTGGATTTGAAACAACAATCTAAGGTTAATCCTTATAGGTTCAACATGATATTTATTCTTGATAGACTAGTGTTTGGTTGTGGCAGATGATTAGTTGGCTATGCTTGTTCTTTCTTTTTAAATATTTGCTTAAAATCATAATTCTTTCTTTTACAAGCTAATTGTTAGAGAATTCATTCTGAAAAGCTTCCATCGCACTCTTCCTTGTGGATCGACCCATCTAGCCCTTGCTACGCGGTTACATTGAGACGAGACTAAGAACTTTCTAACTCTAACTCTTTCTTTATTTCAATTTCAAAATTTTCATGTCTCAATCAGAAATGATCCAATACACATAGAAGATGAAATATACTTGTTTTTGACAATAAGCTCTAAAATAAGTTTTGATAAATACAAAACTTTAAACACATGATATAAACTCATCAAAGTAAGTTTCTAAACAATATAACACAAAAATGTGTGTGGACAAAATCCAATACACATATAAACCATGTAAACTCGTTTTGATGAAATCTATTCATAAAATATAAAGATGTATTCTTTGAAAACTAAAACCAAAACTATATTTTCTAAAATTAAACTATTTAACATGAAATGTTTTGAAATATTTTGTCTGTGTAAATGATCTTGAGCAATCCCCAACTAATCTATCCTTTATATTTTATCTAAAACAAAAATCTTAAAACTTAAAAATATGTATTCAAGTCTTCTTGAAAATCTTTTTCTCCATCTTGACTTGATCCAAACTTAATCCAAACGAGCTAGATTCTTCTTTGAGTACTTGATGCGATTTTGACACGCGAGTTCCTGAATCAACACGTGCTACCTTTAAAACTTGATTTTGAATCTTTTGTTGAAGCTAAACACCGATTAAAATCTTGGTAAAAATTTAAAACTTATTAAATACAAGATCATTAGTACTATAACTAAATGAGTTAATCATCATGAAAACAAGAGTGATGAGCCTTTGGACCAACATTATTTTGTTTAAGGTCAAGCCTTTAATTCATTTTAGTACAAGTGTACAAGTATATAGCAGAAACAATACTTAAGCATTATATATCACCCAAAATGTGATTCCTAAATGCTACATGCCATGCATGTATACCTTTTCTCCGGCACTCTTCCACAGTAATAAAAAATAAAATGAATTAGAGACGTGTTCTAAGATGTAAGAGTCTAAATAGTTTTCTAGATTAACAACAAATAGATTACTGTTGAGTTATTAACAGTGTGTAGAATATATCAAACAGAGAAAATAACACTTGCAGAAGCTAGATAATTGAATTCAATCACCCTGAAAAAAAATAGGGTGAATAGTCAACTCAGTTTACTGCGAAAACGCTTCTTTTGCCGCGTTGGCGCGGCAAGACTGAGGGCCTCTGGGCTCTGCTTTCTAGAGCAGAATCCAGAGCCACTTATATGTATTCTGCAGCTCTTGTTTTCCTGAAATCTATCCCTGTACATAAAAACAGAGAAGAAAGTTAAACCGTTAAGTAATTTCAAAAGAAAATTTACCGCCCTTCCATGGCAACAGCGCCAAAATTTGATCGATTCTTTACCAACACAGAAAATATAGTTTAGAAATACAAGATAGAAAGTGTGGTCGGTTACTAGTATTGCATATTTATTCCACTGAGCCTTCCCTTCCTTAGATTTGAAAGTTTTATCTATGCATCTCAAGTATGTCTATCTAGGCGAATAAGAGACTTTTTTTTGTCATAATTGAATCTCATTTGACCGACAGGCAAGAAGAGAATCTTAAGATAATTCTTAGAAAACATAGGGAAGTCCTTTGTTGGACTATAACTGACATAAAGGGATTGAGTCCAGCCATAATTCAACATCACATTCATCTCAATGAAGAAGTGACACCGAAGAGAGACCCGCAGCATAGGTTAAACCCTATAATGCAAGAGGCTGTTCGTGCTGAAATCTTGAAACTCTTAGACAATGGGATAATCTATCCCATTTCTGATATCCAATGGGTTAGTCCTGTCCAAGCGGTTCCGAAGAAATCTGGTTTCACTGTGGCGGAAAACAAGAATAAAGAGTTGCTTTAAACATGACTTCCTATGAAGATTTGACTTTGCATTGACTATAGAAAGTTAAATGCAGCAACTCATAAGGACCACTTTTTGCTTCGATTCATTGACCAAATGCTTGAATGTTTGGCTAACCATGAGTATTATTTTTTCTTGGACGGTTACTCAAGGTATAATCAGATCCTATAGCTCCAAAGGACCAAGAGAAGACCACGTTCACTTGTCCATTTGGAACAACCTTTCAGCTTGTGCAATTCCCCAGCAACGCTTCAACGTTGCATGTTGAGTCTTTTCTCTGACATGGTGGAACAATTTTTAGAAATATTCATGGATGATTTCTCTATTTTTGGAGACTCATTTGATCAATGTCTTCACCATCTCGAACTTGTCCTCCAACATTGTGCTGAGAAAAATCTAACATTGAATTGGGAGAAATACTACTTTATGATAAGACATGGAATTGTCCTGAGTCATGAAATTTCTAAGAATGGAATTGAAATGGATAAAACCAAGATTAAGGTCATAGCAAAGCTTCCGGTGCCAACATGTATTATAGATATCTGATCTTTCTTAGGACACATCAGTTTTTATCGTAGGTTTATTAAAGACTTTAGCAAAATTGTTAGACCTTTAACTAACCTTTTAGCTAAGGACATGTCCTTTACTTTTGATAGTGGATATCTTAATGCTTGGGAGAAACTAAAGAATGAGCTTATTTCTGCACCGATCATTTCTGCACCGAATGGGTAAAAGCCGTTTGAAATCATGTGTATCGCTTTGGATTTTGCTATAAGCGTTGTCTTAGGACAACACATTGATAACAAGCAGCACGTGATTTATTACTCAAGTAGGACTCTTAATGATGCGAAATTGAATTACACTACAACTGATAATGAATTCTTGGTTGTAGTATTTGCATTAGAGAAATTTCATCCTTACCTGGGTCAAAACCACCATTTTCACCGTCATTCTGCGTTAAGATACCTTATGACGAAGAAAGATGCTAAGACCTGATTAATTCATTGGATCTTGCTTCTTCAAGAATTTAATCTTGAGATTCGAGATAAGAAAGACGTAGAAAATATCGTTGCTGACTATCTCTTGTGCATTCTAAACTCACCATGCTAGAATTGCCTATCAATGATAACTTTTCCGATGAACAACTCTTGATTGCCTTTAGGGAATCTTGGTTCGCTGACATAATAAATCACTTAATCACAAACCAAACTCCATCTTATTAGTCTAAACAAGATGTCTACCAGTTCTTATCTCAATTCTAGTATTTCTTCTGGGAGAAACAATATCTTTTCAAGTATTATTCTGATCAAATCATTAAGAGATGCATTCCTGATAAGGAAATTAAGAGTGTTCTATCTTTTTGTCACGAGCTTGCATGCAATGGACACTTTGGTCCTCGCAAGACTGCTGGAAAAGTACTACAAAGTGGGTTCTATTGGCCCACTTTGTTTGGAGATACCTTTGAGTTTTGCAAGACGTGCCCTAGATGCCAAATAGTAGGAATAATCTTAAAGCAAAACATGATGCCCCTCAACCCAATTCTAAAAATAAAACTTTTGATGTTTGGGTTATCGATTTTATAGGTCCATTTCCTAATTCATTTGAAAACCAATACATATTGATTGTTGTGGATTATGTGTCCTGTGGGTAGAGGCCATTCGAAGTAAAACTAATGACATCAAGGTTGTCATCAAGTTTTTGAAAGAGAACATCTTCTCGCGCTTCGGAACCCCTCGTGCTATCATCAGTAATAATGGCACTCACTTTTACAATAGATCCTTCGAAGCTCTTTTGTGAAAGTATGCCATAACTCACAAACTGTCTACACCATATCATCCTCAAACTAGTGGGCAGGTAGAGGTCTCCAATAGACAAACTAAGCTTATTTTGGAGAAGACCGTGAACCAAAATAGGAAAGACTGGTTCACCAAACTGGTAGATGCCTTATGGGCCTACAAGACCGCTTTTAAGATAATTCTAGGGATTTCTCCATATAGGTTAGTCTTTGAAAAGGCTTGCTACCTGCCTGTTGAGTTATAACACCGAGCTTTATGGGCCATCAAGCGGCTAAATTTTGATTTAGACAAGGTTGATGATGTTCGAAAATTGCAAATTTTCGACCTTGAGGAGTTGAGAAATGAGGTCTATGAGAATGCTAAAATAAAAAAAAAATATAGAGTTAAGGTTTTCATGATAAGTTTATCATGAGAAAAACTTTTGTTTACGGATAAAAAGTCTTACTTTATAATTTCAGGCTTCATCTTAAGATGTACGGGGCTATTCATTGTAAAGACCATGCTTTCACACGGTGCTGTAGAGATCAGTGATATCAAAAATAAGAACGACTTTAAGGTAAATGGTCAACACAATAACCTTTTTTGGAATTGGTGCCGGTAAATGAAATGTCTAAGGGTCTATTCGATCCAGGATATCAGTAACTTTACCTCTTTTACATCTCATTTCATGCATCTATTGATTTCTTTCATACATTGGGGACGATGCATGAGATAGGTGTGGGGAAAGGTTCTAACATAACTAACATGACATTAAAAAAAGAAAACTTTTAGGAAAGAGAACAATATTTTGACCTTTTTTTGTAAGAAATTAAGTCGATTTTAAGAAATAGGAGAATCATAATTAGGATTTCTTATACTTAGTTAAAATAAGATTATTTATTTGATTTCTAGGGTTAGGAAAATTGAAAAAGTAATGTGGTCTTGATTTTTACCTTGATGAAATTGGCACACTTTATATACTTACACACTTAGGGTTAAACAAAAATTCTTTTATCTTATATTAAAAAAATATATAAAATAAACAAATCTAATTATTGATTAGCTAAGTGCTTTGGCCTAAGCAAGCCTTGGTATTTATGCAAAAGGTGATTAGATAAGTATGAAATATATATATTTCAAAAATCCTCTGATTAAGTTAGATATTTGTGCCTCATAAAGCACAAGTATTCACGCCTACAAGTGGTACATTGTATAAATAAAAACTTTAGTTTTGTGGCCTTATTTGCTTGAGTCTTTAAGTCCTTGGGTGTTTTGTCACCCGGTGCCCTAAGATCGTTTAGTTTGGGAATCACAGACTTAAGGCTCGTCAAATGGGCAGATTAGGAAGTCAAATAGAACTAAGGGATAATACCACAAAATATATATATATATATATATATATATATATATATATATATATATATATATATATATATAAAAATAAGGCGTAAGAGTTGGAGTTAAAAAACCCGAGTCAAAATTTCACAATCACAAACGTGCATATGGCTTAAGAAAAAAATAAAATACTAGATGAAAAATATAGTTTGACTCCTTACTTTGATTAAAAACAAGTTTTTGAATAGAGACTATGTTTTGAAATAAAAAGTTCAATTTTCTTATAACTTATAAAATTACTTGAATTTTTATAGTATAGTTTAAATATTTGCTCATCCTTTCAAAATGTGAATTTAAAATACAAAAACTTTATTTGTCTTTTTGCATTTTGTGGGTGTAATCCACTGAAAACCCTCACGAGATAAAACTCGTCCTCTATGGGTAACATACGGGTTTAACGGCATATTGTACATGCTAAGTGCAGTCGTGATTCCTATAAAAATAGACAGTTAGTTTTGATTTGCTCGAGGACGAGCAAAAGATAAGTATCGGGGTGTGATCGGTCACTGATATTGCATATTTATTGTTATATTTCCCATATTTATGTTATAATAAACTCTACTCTTATTCTTATTTTTGTGAAAATAATATGCAGGCATTTACCAATGGAGAAGGAAGAGAAAACAAGCCCAAAAGCTCACTAAAACTCAGATTAAATTAAACTTAAAGAGATAGAGGCAATTCTAGTTGAAGATCAGTGCATATCAGGGAAGATAACACTAAATGAAGACAAGTTAAACTCCAATTTTTATGGATCCAATTAGTTAACTGAAGATCAATAAAAGAATCATCAAAACCAAGAGGTTAAACTGAAATCTTTTTGGATAAAAGGAAAAAGGAGAAATTTCCCGAGATCCTCCCTCTAGATGTGGCCATATGGCCACATCAGTGCCGCAAATCTGCGGCCAAAGCTGCGAATCTACGGCTAGGTGGTTGAGATAAGGGGAGTATTTGCTCCCCTTATCTACTCACTCCTCCCCCTCTAGTTTTTCTCTATAAATATCAAGAAATTTTGTGAAGAAAGGGACGAAGACTAGGTTCTAAATTAATCATTCTTAAGGCTAGAATTTGTGTTAGAAAGTTTTTATTCATTTGTAATTTTATTTGTTTTTGTTCTAGTCTAGTCCAGCCACAAGTGAGCGAGAGAAAGAGTGATTATAATCTGAAGTTGAAGTGACATCAATAAAATTTCAGAATCTTCCTTCTTCTCCAAACTATCTGATATGTTACATTTATTTTATATGCTTTGTTTTACATCGATCATGATTAGCTAAAACATTTTTTTCTGGGCTCGCAAATCTATCTCTTCTACCCCGCTTATCTTGATTGGTTTTCATGAAAGCAACCCACTTGAATCATTGGTATGCCTAAGTCAAGCTCTGTTCTTGAAGGCACATGAGGATGGGTGTTAAACTTTAAACATTTATTTCAAAAACACAACTATTTCTAAATCGTTTTTATTCCATACTTGCTACCTAGCTTGATGGTTTAACATTCTATTGTTAAACATTATGTAAAGAAAAGTTTTTAATTTTAAAATAAAACCATCTTATTTGTTTTACTTGAACACTCAAAGGAGACTTTGTGTTTTGCCTATGACTAAAGTGAGGCATTAAAACTTTCATGAGAAAAGTAAGTAGTTAAGTTGAAGACTAGTGAGTCCGGATCTTTTTCATCATTTAAATCACAACAATATCACTCTCAAAGTATTTTTAAAGATCATCTCCTCCATAACCTATTTTAAAATTTCAGTTTTTCTTTGAATCACTTCTTCACTTTCCATCTTCTTTTCATCTAAAGAACATAACACTGAAATTTGTTATTCAAAAAAACACCAAAAGGCTTGCATCACATATCTTCTCGTGGATACGATCCATTAGCCCTAAGCTACATGGTACTTTAATTTGCAATCAAAGTGCTAGGTTGCTTAATACTATCGCTATACTAAGTGGCTATACAGGTCGTGATGCACAAGGAGGGGCTACAATGGAAGCTTTTAGTAAGTCTTTCTAAGTTACTAATACCAGTTAAATCATTTTCTTCTTTGTTTCAAAAGAAAAGAGAAATGTTAAGAGTTTAGTTACAAGAAGATGATAGAAGAAGAGGATGGCGGTGATATTGTTGTAGAAAGGGAAAACCAAGTTAAGAAAACGAAAAGAGAAAGAACAAAGAAGTGTGTTTCTAGACTAGGACATAAAGAAAGAAAAGCTGAAGAATACTTACCTCTTTTATTGATTCGTACCCTGAGTCATTTGCGAAGATTTACCTCGGAGTAAAGTGAAGCAAAACAAGAGAAGGAATAACTTAAAACAACGATCTACTAAATTGAGTAATAATGGAGAAAGGAAAGAAAATTACAGTAATTATCACTCTTAATAAAACTCTCTCTGAAAAAGATTACATTCAGTGTCACTCTAAATACAAATTTTCTTCTCCTTTGAAAATACACCTAGAGGGGGTTGAATAGGTGTAATATACTAATTAAATGCGGAATAATAACAATCTATGATAAATGAGGCAAACTGATCACTCAAAATAAGAAGTGAAGTCGAATTTCCCATGAAGGGCTCTAGAACTTCTCCTCTAATGTTCCTCTAATTATGAGTTGAGGTGCTTAATTGTCTTCTTGTTGAGATGAGTAAAGACCAATAAATAAGAATGATGAATGTAATATAAGCAATAAATAGAATGTGTAAGTGAAGCAACAATACAAATGTGAGCGATATAAAGTGATAGAGATCGGGAGACAAGCAGTCACAAATACAAAGAATTTCTTTCGAGGTTTGAGCCACCACTCTAGTCTCCACATTCACCACCGTGAAGGACATCACAATCCACAATAGGATCTGCCATAAAGGGACCTTACAATAAGGAATTATAATAGTCTATACAAGATCGGATTACACAACTCCAATACTCAATCCTCTACACAAGAGGTAGTACAAAGTCAATGAGGTTTACAAAGCTCTTGGTGACCACTAGATCACAAACTCTCTCTTCTTTATAACTTCTTATAGAGTAGAAATAAATTGAAGCACAAGAAGTTTGTGAGTTAAATTCAGTAGAAGGAGTTTAGAGCTGAAAAACCAATTGAAATAGCTTTGGAAATTATAACAGTTAAAAACGAGAAACTTGAAAACTTTTCTCTTTAGAGCAAACTTGATTTTCAATGTATTTCTCAAAAACTTAATGTTCTAAATTCAATCCCAATGACCCATATATATAGGCAATAGATAAACACTATTAATTTTTCTCACCAGATGATAAGGGGTGTGATTTGACCTAGAGAGAGCAAAAATGCCCATTGGAAAAATCAGAAGAAAAGATAGATTTTAAAAACTAGTAGTTATGTGCTTTTGATAGAACTTCGGTCGATCGGCCGGTCGAACGACAGTTCATTTTTTAACTAGCCGTTAGGCTCGGTCGACCACCTGGTCGGCCAGACTTTGTCAAAAAAAATATTGCACATAATGGTCAGTCAACTGCTTGGTCGACTGGCCCCCAATAGTATCTCCGGTTGAGCCAGTCGGTCGATCTGTCGGTTGATCATTGGGGTTAGCGGTCGACTGGTTGGTCGACCGACAATCGTGCACAGCATGCACAACCCCAGCCAGAGGATCGGTCGATCGCTCGGTCGACCGACTTGGCCAATAATAGGCTACGGTCGACCGACTTAGGCTAAAAGACATTTTCCTGACTGTTTTTAAATAGAAAACTATTTTTGAAATATTTTGTATTAGTTTTAAAGAGTAATAGCAATGTATAGACAATGAAATACTTGTTCTAAATAGGATATAAAATTTTGAAAAAATTGGAAACATGTATCAAGTACCTAACAGCAGAAAACCAATACGGGAAAACTTGTATTTTGAAAACGTGTATTTTGGTGTGTGTGATTTCTTGAGCATCAAATCTATATTCTACACTTTAAACATCCTCTTTTCTTACAAGACTCAATACGACTACAAGAGTCTTTAAGAGGACTTCTCCAATAGTGATGTCAAGCGCGTCAATCCCTTCTTGGATAGTCTTGAGTCTTCATATACCTTCCCTTTGAGAAAAAAACTTCTTAAATTTTCTTGAATTCTGAAACACACTTAAACACTTGAACTTGATTAGTACTAAATAGTCATATATATTTTGTTATCATCAAAACAAGAAACTGGTGATTATAACCTTGGACAGTTAATCTCCCCCTTTTTGATGATGACAAAACATATGAGTTATTTAAAATAAATGATAGGATTGGAAAAGCTCCCCCTCAAGTTATGATATCTATCAAGTACAAGAAATCATTATGATTACAAATAGATTTGTCAATATAAGCAAGTCACATAAATGCATATATGAAAAATAGATCAATTTAGAATAATATGCATAAATAGACTACCATCTTTCCATAACTCTTTCCTCTAAAAAGATTATGCAATGAATGAAAACAATAAATTATGGTTTGCATATAAGCATGGTAATGGAAATGGATACATATAAAGTTCATGGTATACCAAAACAAGAAACTCAAAAACTCAACTATCAAATAGCAAAAACATATCATAACTCAAATATTATAACTCAAATACCTCTCCCCCTTTTGTCATGCATCAAAAAAAAAGTAAAATACACAAGAAATAAAAATATATAAAACCAAGAGAGATACCAATAAAAATACATGTATATCAATTGAAAATACATGAAACCATATGAAACAAACATGAAGCAATTTCAAAACTCATGAATTCATTACTCAAACATTTAGCTCACCACAAATGAATGAAAATTTATTATAATCTAGTGGTTTAGTAAAAATATCCGCAAATTGAAAATCGGTGAAAACATAATCAATTTTAATATTTCCTTTCTCATAGTGATTTCTACGAAAGTGACATCGAATCTCTATATGCTTGGTGATTTGCATTCTTTGTCATATGAATAGTACTAGTGTTATCACAAAATATTTTGATATGATCATAATGCAAATCATAGTCAAGAAGAGTATGTTTCATCTAAAGGACTTTGCATAATAAGCCCCAGCCACAACATACTCTGCCTCAGTGGTTGAGAGGGCTATAAAATTTTGTTTCTTGGAAGATCACGAAATAAGGCAATTTCTTAGAAATTCAAAAGTTCCACTAGTGCTCTTCCTCCCCACTCTACAACCGATATAATCGGCATCCGAAAAACTCATCATTGAAAATTATTTGATCTTCGGATATCACAAACAGATTCCAATAGTGCCCTTAAGATATCTAATAATGCGTTTTATCACAATCAAGTGCGACTCTTTAGAACAAGATTAAAATCTAGCACATAGACAAACACTAAACATAATATCCAGCCTATTAGCTGTCAAGTAATGCAAACTACCAATCATGCTTTTATAGAGTTTAATATCAGTGTTCTTATCTTGTTCATCCTTGTCAGCTTTATTGTAGTAACCATGGGAGTCTTGCTTGTATTTGCATCTTCAAGCTCAAATTTCTTGATAAGCTCTCTTGTGTATTTGGCATGGTTTATGAAAATCCCATCACTCTTTTGCTTGATTTGCCAAGAAAGTAGTTGAGCTCTCCCATCATAGACATTTCAAACTCTTTCTTCATGTGTGAATCAAAATCTTTACAAAGCACTTCATTAGTAGATCTAAAAATGATATCATCAACATAAATTTGTACAATAAGTATATCACTATCTACATGCTTTGTAAACAATGTAGTATCAATTTTGCCTTTCACAAAACTATTTGAAATAAGAAAAGTAGAAAGTCTTTCACACTAGTTCTTAGAGCTTGTTTTAAACAATATAAAGCCTTTTCATGTTTAAAAACAAAATCCAGATGTGTAGAATCAACAAACCCGGGGGGTTGTTTAACATACACTTACTCTTCGATAAAATCATTCAAAATGTACTTTTTACATCCATTTGAAAAAGCTTAAAATCTTGGAATGAAGCAAAAGCAAGTGTCATCCGTATGGCTTCAAAGCCGTGCAACGGGTGCAAAGGTTTCCTCAAAATTGATACCTTCGATTTTGGTGTAACTTTGGGCCACTAACCTAGCTTTATTCCTAATAATATTTTTTGACTCATTCAACTTATTCCTAAAAATCCATTTAGTACCAATAGTTGGTCTATTTTGGCGTCTAGGAACAAGGTGCCAAATTTGATTGTGCTCAAATTGATTAAGCTCTTTTTGAATTGCAAGCAACCACTATGAGTCATCCTCGGCTTCGAGGATGTTCTTGGGCTCAATATGTGAAATGAATATAAAGTGACCACAAATATCATGAAGTTTGGAGCGAGTAGTTACCTCCTTGGATACATTACATATGGTAAGGTCCATGGGATAATTTGTAGCATATCTCTAATCCTTTGAAAGCGGTTGTGTTGGCTCCACTTCAACATCTGGAACTTCACTATGTTCATCATCCTTTGGATTGTCTTCTTGCATTGGTGAGCCCTTCAATGGTAATTCTCTATGCCTTCACCTAAGGAATCAATTTCTACAATATTCTTCACAAAAGTATTAAATTCCTCAAACTTGACGTGCATAAACTCTTTAATAGTCAAAGTAGACTTATTGAAGACTCTATAGATCTTGCTAGAATTTGAATACCCAATAAATATTGCTTCATAAGACTTGTCATCAAATTTACCTAAATTATCCTTGGTATTCAAAACAAAATATTTACAACCAAAAACTCTAAAATATGAAACATTTGATTTTCTCAAAAAGTAAATCTCAAAAGGAGTTTTGGAAGTGTTTTTGCAGCCAAAAAAAAAAAAAATCTATTCGGTACGTAACATGAAGTGTTTATTGCCTCGGCCCATAGATATTGAGAGAGTCTGTATTCACTAATCATTATCCTAGCCATCTTTTAAAGAGTGCGATGTATGCTTTCAACGACTCTATTTTGTTGTGGAGTTCTAAGACACGATAATTTATAATTATTTCATTTTCTTCACAATAAGTAATAAAGGAATGAATTCACCACCTCTATCACTCCTTATGTGCAAAATCAAAAAATCTTTTTCTTTCTTAACTCATTTTTTTTAAAAATATGAAAATGCGAAAAAGCTTCGTCTTTGTGTTCCAAAAAGAAAATCCATGTAAATTTAGAGAAATCATCAACTAAAACAAATACAAAACAATTACTACTAAGACTTTTGATTTTTGTTAGACCAAACAAATTCATGTGGATCAACTCTAATGGTTTAAATGTCATGATATCCCTGATTGCTTTGAAAGGGGACTTGGTTTGTTTTTCGAGTTGGCAAGCATCGCAAATGCGATCTTTTTCAAATTTCAAGTAAGAAATACCCTTCACCGATTCCTTAGAGTTAATTCTAAATAGATGATCAAACGAAATATGGTCTAGTTTCGTATGCCATAACCAAGAATCTTTATTAAAAGTATTTAAACAAGTAGCTTTACAATGTAAATTTAACATATCAATCATATAAACATTGTTTTCATGAAAACTTAAAAGAACACAAATATTTATTTTCTTTTCTAAAATATCGCAAGTGAAATCATCAAAAACAACTTTAAAACCTTTATCACAAAGTTGGTTAATTCTCAAGAGATTATGCTTGAGAGCTTCAACAAAAACAATATATTCTATTAAAGGAGATGAACCAATTTAGATATTACCTTTACCAATAATTTTACCAATTGAATCATCTCCGAAGGTGACGGTGCCACCTTCATGATACCTTGACAGGGTTGCAAAATTATTGATATCTCAAGTCATGTGTCTTGAGCAACCGCTATCAAGATACTACCACTCCCTACGTCTTGAAGCCTTGGTGCGTATCTATATCAAGTAAACAAGTCATTGATTTTGATATCTATATTTTCTTGGGTCCTATAGTGTTAGTTCTTTGAACCCAAACATGATCATTTGAAGCATTAATGCGATCAAAGCAAAACTTAGCTAAGTGACCCTTCCGGTCACAATAGGTGCAAGTATAATCTCTACCATACATAAATGCATGATGTGTATGTGAAATATGAGTATACTCATTGTGTGTGACATGTTTAGCATGTGTGTGTAGGCATATTGTGCTTGATGAACATGAACATGTTTCCTTGGAATGTATCTCTTAGGAAACATGGCCTCTAATATAGCCTTATCAAACTTATATATTTTTTTAAAAATATTTACCAAAGTGCTAATTTTGATTTTTAAAATAAAAATCTCTTTTTCATCAATTAAAAGAAATTTTGCTTTATAAGAAACTTTGTGTGCGTCAAAATTTTTTTGTGTAGAAATAAATATGAAAGACAAAACCTCTTTTTCTTTTGAAAGAATAACAACTTGATTTTGAAGAAATTTATTTTTTTCATTTTTACATATTTCTTCTTGAGAAAAACATAGTTATGAGAAAGTTCTTCAAAAGCTTCACCCAATTCATCCATGGTCAATTCACAATCATCTAGATATCATTCTGATGTTACCTTGGGTGTTGTCATTAGCCATGAAACACACATTAGCCGTATCCACCTCTTCTTCGAATTCACTCTCCGAATCCCATGTTGTTTTAAAAGCCTTCTTCTTGTAGGGCTTCTTTGAGGTAGATGGCTTATTTTTGATTTTCGGGCATTTCTGCAACAATGAGTCCCGGCCTCTTGTTATTGAAGCAAATGATCTTTTTCTCCTCCTTTCCTTGCCAACATCTTCTATTATTGAATTTTTGCTTTGTTCCTCACATTCTTCACAAGGAGGGAGAGGTCTTCATCATTTTCTTCTTCATCATCTTCATCGGAGATGGTTTGAGTGGACTTGAAGGTAATCATCTTTTTTTTTGAGGCACCATTTCTTCTCTAGCCTTCTTCTCCATCTCATGAGTCTTAAGGTTGCTGATAAGACCTATGGGCTCCATCTCTTTCTTGTCATTGAGCTCTTTTAATGTTATAGCTTTGATCTCCCATGATGGTGGTAGAGCACGAATGCCCTTTCTTATCTTTTGGTCATTATCAATAACATCACCTAGAGAAGTAAGATCATTGGTGGTTTTAGTAAACCGCATCAATAGAATCATTATCATGCATAGCAAAATTCTCATACTGGGAACGCAAAAGATCAATCTTAGCTCCCTTGACTTGTGATGTCCCCTCATGTGTGACAACTAAGTGTGACTAAATATCATAGGCGAATTTGCAATGAATGACCCTAGCTATGTCATCATTATTTAAGGCTTAAAGTAATGCATAGTGTGCTTTTACATTGGCATCAAATTTCTTGGTGGCAATATTGGACCAGGTATCCTCGTCACCAATGGGCACACTAAATGATTTGGTCGCTGCCTTTGCAACCCGGCTTCCCAAGAATTGCAAGAAAACGGTCATCTTAACCTTCCATATGAGAAAGTTAAGGCCATCAAATTTTGGTGGAGTCTTAATTCCTTCAGCCATATTAACTATTGTGGATAGCAAATAAAAGTGCAAATGAAGTGATTAGCAAAAAGATCTCTCTAAAGTGATTAAACCAAAATCTAGAATTCAATTCTCTGATACCAATTGAAAATACACCTCGAGGACGTGAATAGGTGTAATGCTAATCAAATGCGGAATAACAACAATTTATGATAAATGATGCAAACCGGTCACTCAAAATAAGAAGTGAAGCCGTATTCTCCGTGAAGGGCTGTAGAACTTCTCCTTTAATGTTCCTCTCGACTATTAGTTGAGGTGCTCAATTGCCTTCTTGTTGAGATGAGTAAAGACCGATAAATGAGAATGATGAATGTAATGCAATGATGAATATAATGCAAGCAATAAATAGAATGTGCAAGTGAAGCAACAATACAAGTGCAAGCAATGTTGTAACACCCCGTTCCCAGAATACGTACTTAGTTGCGTATTCAGATTTTTCGATCGTATTTTTCGATTTACTTCCTGTATTTGTTTTGTATTATGAATTAATTATGTGATCGTTTTGTCTTGGATCCGGATTCACGGACTCAGAGTCAGCCATAGTCTGAACCGAGGACCCGATCCTAGGGTATTACTCGATTTGGTCTTTCTGGTATTTAGATCTGACCGATTTCAGTTTAAACATCATTTTCCAATATTTTAGATTTTCTATGATTTTATGGAATTTTCCTGAATTAAATTGGGAATCTTCAAAACCGGTGTCGACTAGTGCCGCTGACCGATTCCCGGATTTTTAATTTACAAACCGATAGGAATTACTAGAAGTTCCTGTTTACATTATTTCTTAAAATCACATTTCCCATCTAAATACTTTTTCTAAAGATTTTATGAATTTATGAAAATTCCACCGGATTGGGTGTCGGCCAGTATCGC
Source organism: Agave tequilana (assembly GCA_038442645.1). Classification (NCBI taxonomy): domain Eukaryota; kingdom Viridiplantae; phylum Streptophyta; class Magnoliopsida; order Asparagales; family Asparagaceae; genus Agave; species Agave tequilana. The sequence goes on from JAVJIF010002231.1 coordinate 105,828, forward strand.
TGGTTGATTCCAGAATTTTTAGTTTACAATCGGAATTGAGTTTCTGAATCCCGCTTTCACTTTACTTCTTAAAATCATATTTTATTCTTTAATACATTTTCTGGGATTTTTCGGAAATTATCAAAATCCGGCCGACCCGGTGTAGACCGGTATCGGCGGTTGACTTCCGAATTTTTAATTTGAAAATGGGATTTTATTTCTGAAAATTGATTTCATATTATTCCTCAGGATGACATTTTCTATCTCTGGGTATTTTTGGGGATTTTTCGGGGACAGTCGATATTTGTCGACCCCAATATTATATTATTATTTTTTGAATCCTTGCTTTTCTTTCTTTCTTTCTTTTCCTTTTTTTTTTCCTTTCTTTTCCCACCGACTCCAGCGCCGACCAAGCCCACATGGGCCCGGTCACCTCCCCATCACATCCCCCTTCTCTTCTTTTTCTTTTCCTTTCTTTTTCTTTTCCTTATCTTTTCTTTCTCCCTTCTCTTCTCTTCTCTCTTCTTCTTCTTTTTCTTCTTCTCCATGGTGGCCGACGCCCAAGCAAGACCACCCACAGCACCTCCTTCTTCTTCCCCCAAATTCTCCCTCTCTCTCCCTTCAACCTCCAATCTCTCTCCAAATCCTCTCTCTCCATCTCTTCCTCTTCCATCTCCACCCTCTAATTTCCCCCATCCTTTTCTCTCTCTCTCCTCCCGCTAGATCCGGCCACCACCACCCTTACCGCCGATCTCCTCCCTCCTCCGGCGCCCCAGCGGGGGCTGACCGCCGCCGGCGGCCTGGGCGCGGCCAGGGGGCCTCCTGGCCCCCTGTGCGCGAGTGTGGAGGGGGCAGCAGCCCCCTCCCTTCTTTTCCTTGGGGTGGCCGGAGGCCACCCCTGCCTCCGCCGGCCATCCCTGGCGGCGCAGCCGCCGCGCCTCCCTGGCCGCAGCCAGGGAGGGGCACCAGGCCAGGCCAGGCCGGCCTGGCCTGGGTGTGGGCTGAGAGGGGGCAACAGCCCCCCTTTCTTTCTCTCCCCTGAACTCTCTCTCTCTCTCTCTCTCTCCTGTCCTCTCTCTCCCCTATCCTTTTCTCTCTCTTCTCTCTCTACTCTCTCTCCTCTCTCTACAATCTCTCTCTCCTGAACTTTCTCTCTCTCCAGTTTATCTTTCTCTCTCTAGTCTCTCTCTAACTCTCTCTTTCTCTCTCTAGATCTCCCCCTCTAGTTCCCTCTTTCTCTCTCTAGATTCTCTCTCTAGGAATCTCTTTCTCTCTCCCTCTCTTTCTCTCTCCTGTATTGTCTCTCCTTATCTCCCTGTCTCTCTCTGTTAAATTGCTGATGCGGATCTCACCCCGCGTCCAGGCAACTCCTTAACGCGAGTCTTCGCGATCTTGACATCTATTTAACGCGGCCTTCGCGTTCTTGTATCGACGCAACGCGGAGCTAATACCCGCGTCTGTGTTCTCCTTGTGCTAACGCGACGCGGAACCCACGACCGCGTCCGCGTTCTCCTCGTGTCCTGACTGAACGCAGGTCTCGAACCTCGCGTTTGTGGCATCTACGCGACGCGACTCCCGCGTCTGTTGATTACCGCGTCTGCTATTCCCGCGACGCGACTCCCGCGTCTGCGACCCCCGCGTCTCACTCTCAAAAACCCGCGTCTCCCTGTGTACTCTCTCCTTCCATATATTTCTCTCTCTAGCTCTCTTTCTCTCTCTAACTCTTTCCCTCTCTTCACTTTCTCTCTCCATATATTTATATATTATTATATTTTATGGCGCGTGCGCGAGTTCCATGGATTTCGGACTTTTCAGCATTTCCGGTGATTTAGGCGAGTGTCCTCGCTCTCGCCTCCATTTGGGTTTCCCCGCTTTGTCAGGTCGACATGTATTTTATTCCATGTTTTCATGTATTATGTATTGGGCTGAGTCCCTGTATCTGTGTATGGCCAAGTGCCAATGACAGGACATGTATTGCTCTGTGACGAATGATTGTATAGGGTAGTTTCCTTCTTGTGCATATACCATGCCTTTGATGTATTGTACTGCTTTATATCATGCGTGGTCGACCCTTCGTGGTCGTTGGACTCTGGGTTTCTGCCCACTCCTGGGATGGTTAGTAGTCACCGAGAGTGCGCTTAAACTCCGAGCGTACATGGCTTCCGGACCCTTCAGCCTCCGGTCCCTCACTATCTCGAAAGAGGCGTGATTGGGATCGTCAGGTTTCTCATTCAGCCTCCGGTCCCTCACTATCTCGAAAGAGGCGTGATTGGGATCATCAGGTTTCTCATTCAGCCTCCGGTCTCTCACTATCTCGAAAGAGACGTGATTGGGATCGTCAGGTTTCTCAGCTCCGTCTGGTGAGCATACTTAGCGCTCAGCGCTTTATTCACTAAATTCGTTTAGGCGAGTTGCTGCCGGATTTTCTACTCGTATCTTAAACCGAGTTGTCCCGGTAACCTCGCAGAGCGCATTAGTGTCTAAACTCTGTTCGCTGCCTGTGCCTCTAGCTTGTTCAGCTCCGCCTGGTTATCATGATCAGCGTCCAGCGTTTTACCACTAGATTCGTCTAGGCGAGATGCTACCGGAATTCCTACTCGCACCTTAAGCCGAGTTGTCCCGGTAACCTTGCCAGACGCTCCAGTGTTAAATACTGTTTGTTGTCTGTACACTCCAGCTTGCTCAGCTCCGCTTGATTGTGCTCAGCTACTATTCTATCACATGCCATGTATTACCTAGTATGTTAACACTTGACATGCCATGCCATTACTTCATACCTGTCTTTTACATGCTACTATCTAACACCTGTTTGTACCACCTGACAACTGATGTGTTATCATCTAACACCAGACCTGCTACTACTTGGCAAGACCTCTTGTTATGGCATGACTTGTCACCGGACTAATATCAATCTCTTGACATGACTGGTTACCTGTCTAATATCACCATCTTGTCATGCTATCCCTTGACACCCGGCATGATATACTTGACCTGTGATTATCTCATTTACGGGAATACTATACTTGTTATCCTGTATTATATATACAGTGACCTGAATCTATAGTACTCATGTACTCCTGAACTCCTGATCCTGTCTTGTACCTGCTATTCCTGTAAATTTGATAACTACATAATAAATCATAAAAAGGAACAACTTGCATCGGGTCGGGGGAAACTTGCGGCTATCAATATGTGTTCGTGTTTACAGTGGTACTAGGCATGTTGTACAACTAAAACTTCCGGTCTGACCTGTGGGCCTCCAGGCGACCGAGGGGAGTGCTGGCTCCCTTCTTCTTGGTACCATCTTGATAAGGGCATTCTGTAAGACCCTCCTGTAGGCCTTGCGGCCGGTTCCATACACCAGCAATGGAACGTCCTGGGTCGTGGTCCCGGGCATGTACGGGACCCACTGTAAACATAGTTCGTTGATACCCCCGTTGGTTTCCAATAACAACCTTGCTTTACTCGGATGTGGATATATGTGTGCTGGGACGCTAGTCCACATATCTAGACATCAGGGTAAGACGAGTAATAATCATAATAAAAGATGCCAACCATGGATCTGTTGTATGCTTTACCGAGTTTGCTTCCATCGGGTTTTACATCAGATTTCCAGTTTTATGGTTATTATTATATTAGCTGCTCATACCCTGCTTTATCACTTGTATCCTATTCCATCAATCTCCTGTTCTTATCCTATCATACCATGAGTACTTCCTGCTTGATATCGCTTGTCTTATACCTACTTGCTCTTGCATGCTTATGCTCACGACACGGTTTTCAATGCTTGACTATGATTCGGTTTCATCGATACACGTATGCTTATCTTTGCACGCCATCTGGCTTTCGTATCACTACTCGCCTGGGGAGTTCTATCTGACTCCCCTGGATTCTCATGTCCAGGTCCTGGAGCTTGGAAGCATGTCGGAGCTTGGGGCTTGTAGAATTCCAGTTGCTGACCTGAGTGGCGCAGCGGTAGCGTGAATCATCAGCAGACCGTTTAGAACCCCATCCGCCCAGGCCCCCTTGTGCGGCTCTAGAGTTTTCCTGTTATGACTCTGAGCCTGTTTTTGTACTGTTCATACTTGTACACCTCCTTGTATTCTCGCATTTGCGCCTATTGGTGATGTAATATTATTGTAATATTTGTCACCTCTGGTGATAACTTTGTAATTGTACTCATATGTTGGAATGTATAATGCACCACTTGCTTCCGTACTCTGATTCTTACCTGTACTGATGCTTAGCGTATATACGTGAGGGTATTCTGACCTGCGTATATACGTCGCAGTAACGTCTCCGTACCCGCCGGATCGGGGCGTTACAGGTTGGTATCAGAGCCTAGGCTCTCACCTCCTCAGTACGTCCAGACGGCAAATTAATGGTAAAGAAATTTGCAACTGGAATGCATGAGTCCTGGTTATACACTCCAACTACAAGTACAGAGTTATCTATTTTTCTTGATCATCTTTCCTTTGATTCCTAATTTCCTCTATCTTTCCCCTGTTTTGGTTTTTCGAAGCCTTTATACCAACTTAAGATATGGATATACTAGAGAGGTAGTGGCTAGTTCTGAATGAAGCTATGACATGATCTCTTCGGCCAACTCTAGGAAGCTCGGTATTCTCTGGATTGATCCTGATCGGGTTATCTTTCAGAAGTCAGTAGTCAGGATTCTCTACGGGTATTCTATATTCTCAGCTATATCTTTCAGAGTGATCGATGCCTGGTACTCGGAATTCTCAATTATCGGTCTTCTTTATTATGCTCAGTATTATCGAGGTTTCCTTTATCTTCAGTATTCTGGCTTATTCTCAGAGCGACATTAAGTATACAGTACAGCGGGAATTCTATTGCAAAGCTGTGTTATCAGTCAGTATTATTTGGCATCGTTCGGAGATTTATACAGCCGGAAGAGCAGAAGATGTCTATATTCTGATTATTGTTCAATCAACTTGAGAGCCCTACCTATAGTGCTTCATATCTTAATTGGTATAAATTCCGCCCTTGTCCTCTTTGTGTTCAATTTACCCCTTATCGAAATTGCGAGGACGCAATTTTTTGTAAGGTGGATGGATTGTAACACCCCGTTCCCAGAATACGTACTTAGTTGCGTATTCAGATTTTTCGATCGTATTTTCGATTTACTTCCTATATTTGTTTTGTATTATGAATTAATTATATGATCGTTTTGTCTTGTATCCGGATTCACGGACTCAGAGTCAGCCATAGTCTGAACCGAGGACCCGATCCTAGGGTATTACTCGATTTGGTCTTTCTGGTATTTAGATCTGACCGATTTCAGTTTTAAACATCATTTTCAATAATTTAGATTTTCTATGATTTTATGGAATTTTCCTGAATTAAATTGGGAATCTTCAAAACCGGTGTCGACTAGTGCCGCTGACCGATTCCCGGATTTTTAATTTACAAACCGATAGGAATTACTAGAAGTGCCTGTTTACATTATTTCTTAAAATCACATTTCCCATCTAAATACTTTTTCTGAGGATTTTATGAATTTATGAAAATTCCACCGGATTGGGTGTCGGCCAGTGTCACTGGTTGATTCCAGGATTTTTAGTTTACAATCGGAATTGAGTTTCTGAATCTCGCTTTCACTTTACTTCTTAAAATCATATTTTATTCTTTAATACATTTTCTGGGATTTTTCGGAAATTATCAAAATCCGGCCGACCCGGTATAGACCGGTATCGGCGGTTGACTTCCAGATTTTTAATTTGAAAATGGGATTTTATTTCTAAAAACCGATTTCATATTATTCCTCAGGATGACGTTTTCTACCTCTGGGTATTTTGGGGATTTTTCGGGGACAGTCGATATTTGCCGACCCCTATATTATATTATAATTTTTTGAATCCTTGCTTTTCTTTCTTTCTTTCTTTTCCTTTCTTTTCCTTTCTTTTCCCACCGACTCCAGCGCCGACCAAGCCCACATGGGCCCGGTCACCTCCCCATCACATCCCCCTTCTCTTCTTTTTCTTTCCTTTCTTTTTCTTTTCCTTATCTTTTCTTTCTCCCTTCTCTTCTCTTCTCTCTTCTTCTTCTTTTTCTTCTCCTCCATGGTGGCCGACGCCCAAGCAAGACCACCCACCGCACCTCCTTCTTCTTCCCCAAATTCTCCCTCTCTCTCTCTTCAACCTCCAATCTCTCTCCAAATCCTCTCTCTCCATCTCTTCCTCTTCCATCTCCACCCTCTAATTTCCCCATCCCTTTCTCTCTCTCTCCTCCCGCTAGATCCGGCCACCACCACCCTTACCGCCGATCTCCTCCCTCCTCCGGCGCCCCAGCGGGGGCTGACCGCCGCCGGCGCGACGCCGGCGGCCTGGGCGCGGCCAGGGGGCCTCCTGGCCTCCTGTGCGCGAGTGTGGAGGGGGCAGCAGCCCCCTCCCTTCTTTTCCTTGGGGTGGCCGGAGGCCACCCCTGCCTCCGCCGGCCATCCCTGGCCGGCGCAGCCGCCGTGCCTCCCTGGCCGCAGCCAGGGAGGGGCACCAGGCCAGGCCAGGCCGGCCTGGCCTGGGCGTGGGCTGAGAGGGGGGCAACAGCCCCCCTTTCTTTCTCTCCCTGAACTCTCTCTCTCTCCTGTCCTCTCTCTCTCTCCCCTATCCTTTTCTCTCTCTTCTCTCTCTCTACTCTCTCTCCTCTCTCTACAATCTCTCTCTCCTGAACTTTCTCTCTCTCCAGTTTATCTTTCTCTCTCTAGTCTCTCTCTAACTCTCTCTTTCTCTCTAGATCTCCCCCTCTAGTTCCCTCTTTCTCTCTCTAGGAATCTCTTTCTCTCTCCCTCTCTTTCTCTCTCCTATATTGTCTCTCCTTATCTCCCTGTCTCTCTCTGTTAAATTGCTGACGCGGATCTCACCCCCGCGTCCAGGCAACTCCTTAACGCGAGTCTTCGCGATCTTGACATCTATTTAACGCGGCCTTCGCGTTCTTGTATCGACGCAACGCGGAGCTAATACCCGCGTCTGTGTTCTCCTTGTGCTAACGCGACGCGGAACCCACGACCGCGTCCCCGTTCTCCTCGTGTCCTGACTTGAACGCAGGTCTCGAACCTTGCGTTTGTGGCATCTACGCGACGCGACTCCCGCGTCTGTGATTACCGCGTCTGCTATTCCCGCGACGCGACTCCCGCGTCTGCGACCCCGCGTCTCACTCTCAAAAACCCGCGTCTCCCTATGTACTCTCTCCTTCCATATATTTCTCTCTCTAGCTCTCTTTCTCTCTCTAACTCTTTCCCTCTCTTCACTTTCTCTCTCCATATATTTATATATTATTATATTTTATGGCGCGTGCGCGAGTTCTATGGATTTCAGACTTTTCGGCATTTCTGGTGATTTAGGCGAGTGTCCTCGCTCTCGCCTCCATTTGGGTTTCCCCGCTTTGTCGGGTCGACATGTATTTTATTCCATGTTTTCATGTATTATGTATTGGGCTGAGTCCCTGTATCTGTGTATGGCCGAGTGCCAATGACTGGACATGTATTGCTCTGTGACGAATGCTTGTATAGGTTAGTTTCCTTCTTGTGCATATACCATGCCTGTGATGTATTGTACTGCTTTATACCATGCGTGGTCGACCCTTCGTGGTCGTTGGACTCTGGGTTTCTGCCCACTCCTGGGATGGCTAGTAGTCACCGAGAGTGCGCTTAAACCCCGAGCGTACATGGCTTCCACACCCTTCAGCCTCCGGTCCCTCACTATCTCGAAAGAGGCGTGATTGGGATCGTCAGGTTTCTCATTCAGCCTCCGGTCCCTCACTATCTCGAAAGAGGCGTGATTGGGATCGTCAGGTTTCTCATTCAGCCTCTGGTCTCTCACTATCTCGAAAGAGACGTGATTGGGATGTCAGGTTTCTCAGCTCCGTCTGGTGAGCATACTTAGCGCTCAACGCTTTATTCACTAAATTCGTTTAGGCGAGTTGCTGCCGGATTTTCTACTCGTATCTTAAACCGAGTTGTCCGGTAACCTCGCAGAGCGCATTAGTGTCTAAACTCTGTTCGCTGCCTGTGCCTCCAGCTTGTTCAGCTCCGCCTGGTTATCATGATCAGCGTCCAGCGTTTTACCACTAGATTCGTCTAGGCGAGATGCTGCCGGAATTCCTACTCGCACCTTAAGCCGAGTTGTCCCGGTAACCTTGCCAGACGCTCCAGTGTTAAATACTGTTTGCTGTCTGTACACTCCAGCTTGCTCAGCTCCGCTTGATTGTGCTCAGCTACTATTCTATCACATGCCATGTATTTACCTAATATGTTAACACTTGACATGCCATGTCATTACTTCATACCTGTCTTTTACATGCTACTATCTAACACCTGTTTGTTCCACCTGACAACTGATGTGTTATCATCTAACACCAGACCTGCTACTACTTGGCAAGACCTCTTGTTATGGCATGACTTGCCACCGGACTAATATCAATCTCTTGACATGACTGGTTACCTGTCTAATATCACCATCTTGTCATGCTATCCCTTGACACCCGGCATGATATACTTGACCTGTGATTATCTCATTTACGGGAATACTATTCTTGTTATCCTGTATTATATATACAGTGACCTGAATCTATAGTACTCATGTACTCCTGAACTCCTGATCCTGTCTTGTACCTGCTATTCCCGTAAATTTGATAACTATATAATAAATCATAAAAAGGAACAACTTGCATCGGGTCGGGGGAAACTTGCGGCTATCAATATGTGTTCGTGTTTACAGTGGTACTAGGCATGTTGTGCAACTAAAACTTCCGGTCTGACCTGTGGGCCTCCAGGCGACCGAGGGGAGTGCTGGCTCCCTTCTTCTTGGTACCATCTTGATAAGGGCATTCTGTAAGACCCTCCTATAGGCCTTGCGGCCGGTTCCATACACCAGCAATGGAACATCCTGGGTCGTGGTCCCGGGCATGTACGGGACCCACTGTAAACATAGTTCGTTGATACCCCGTTGGTTTCCAATAACAACCTTGCTTTACTCGGATGTGGATATATGTGTGCTGGGACGCTAGTCCACATATCTAGACATCAGGGTAAGACGAGTAATAATCATAATAAAAGATGCTAACCATGGATCTGTTGTATGCTTTACCGAGTTTGCTTCCATCGGGTTTTACATCAGATTTCTGCTTTTATGGTTATTATTATATTAGTGCTCATACCCTGCTTTATCACTTGTATCCTATTCCATCAATCTCCTGTTCTTATCCTATCATACCATGAGTACTTCCTGCTTGATATCGCTTGTCTTATACCTACTTGCTCTAGCATGCTTATGCTCACGACACGGTTTTCAATGCTTGACTATGATTCGGTTTCATCGATACACGTATGCTTATCTTTGCACGCCATCTGGCTTTCGTATCACTACTCGCCTGGGGAGTTCTATCTGACTCCCCTGGATTCTCATGTCCAGGTCCTGGAGCTTGGAAGCATGTCGGAGCTTGGAGCTTGTAGAATTCCAGTTGCTGACCTGAGTGGCGCAGCGGTAGCGTGAATCATCAGAAGACCGTTCAGAACCCATCCGCCCAGGCCCCCTTGTGCGGCTCTAGAGTTTTCCTGTTATGACTCTGAGCCTGTTTTTGTACTGTTCATACTTGTACACCTCCTTGTATTCTCGCATTTGCGCCTATCGGTGATGTAATATTATTGTAATATTTGTCACCTCTGGTGATAACTTTGTAATTGTACTCATATGTTGGAATGTATAATGCACCACTTGCTTCCGTACTCTGATTCTTGCCTGTACTGATGCTTAGCGTATATACGTGAGGGTATTTCTGACCTGCGTATATACGTCGCAGTAACGTCTCCGTACCCGCCGGATCGGGGCGTTACAAATGTAAATAGATAGAAATCAAGAGACAAGCAGTCACAAACACAAAAAAGTTATTTTGAGGTTCGCGTCACTGCTTTACATCCTCTCCTTCACCACCGTGAAGGATTTTACTACCTACAATAAGATCTTTCAGAAAGGGACCTTACAACAAGAAATTATAATACTCTACACAAGACTAGAGTACACAACTCTAACACTTCATCCTCTACACAAGAGATAACACAAAGCCAATGAGGTTTACGAAGCTCTTGGTGACCACTAGATCGCAGATACTCTCTTTTTTTCAACTTCCTATAGAGTAGATATAAATTGAAGCTCAAGGAGTTTGTGAGAGTAAAATTCAGCTGAAAGGATTTAAAAGTTGAAAACTATTTGAAATAGCTTTGGAAATGATAGCAGTTGAAAATTAGAAACTTGAAAACTTTTCTCTTAAGAGAAAACTTGATTTTCAATGTGCTTCTCAAAAAACTAATGTTCTAAATCCAGTCCTATGACCCATATATATAGGCAATAGATAAACATATTAGTTTATCTCACCAGGTCATAAGGGGTGTGATTTGACCTAAAGAAAGCAAAAATACCCATTGAAAAAATCAGAAGAAAAGACAGATTTTGAAAACTAGTCGTTATGTGCTTTCGACAGAACTTTGGTCGACCGGCCAGTCGACTGACAGTTCATTTCTAAACTAGCCGTTAGGCTCAGTCAACTGCCTGGTCGACTGGACTTTGTCAAAAAACATTGCACATAGCCCCCAACAGTATCTTAGGTTGAGCCAATCGGTCGATCTGTCAATCGACTGCTGGGGTTAGCGGTCGACCGGTCAGTCGATCGACAAGCATGCACATCATGCACAACCTCAGCCAGAGGATCGGTCGACCGACTTGGCCTATAATAGGCTACGATTTACTGGTTGGTCGACCGACCTTGGCCAAAAGACATTTTTTTGACTATTTTTAAATAGAAAACTATTTTTGAAATATTTTGCATTGGTTTTAAAGAGAAATAGCAATGTATAGGCAATGAAATACATGTACTAAACAAGATATAAAATTTTGAAAAAATTGAAAACATGTATCAAGTACCTAACATGCAAAACACCAATATGGGAAAACTTGTATTTTGAAAACGTGTATTTTTGTGTGTGACTTCTTGAGAATCAAATATATATTTTACACTTTAAACATACTATTTCTTACAAGGCTCGATACGACTACAAGAGTCTTGGGCTTCTCCAATAGCAACGTCAAGCACGTTTGAGCTCAAGCCCTCTTGGATAGTCTTGAGTCTTCATATACCTTCTTTTGAAGAAGAAAACTTCTTGAATTCTCTTTAATCCTGAAACACATTTAAACACTTGAACTTGATTAGTACGAAATAACCACATACATTTTGTTATCATCAAAATAAGAAACCGATGATTGTAACCTTGGGCCAACATCCTTCTCTAATGAAACTTTCTCAAATCTAAGCTATAAAAAAATCATAAAAATACATTTAAAAAGAAAAAGAAAACCTAAGCTAAACTAAAAACAAAAATCTAAACCTAGCACTCTGCAAAGGTGGTGCCTTTTGCCTTTTGCATGTGGTGGTATTTATAGGAGAAATGGGGAGCGCGCTTGAGGATAAGACCAAATTGCTGGCCCAACAGAAAAAAAAAATCTTCTGATAAGGTTGGAAATAAGATTGAAAATATGAACAAAATTACTTGCTCAACAGAAAAGATCTTCTATTTAGGTTGGAGATAAGGTCAGAGATATGGACAAAATCGATCACCCAACAGAAAAGATCTTCTGATAATATCTCTTTTGGATCTTTGAATTTGAAAATATTTTGTTGATTTTTCAAGCCAACCAAATAAATCCATGTAAGTTTGAATTAAATTGGATATATATGGGATTATCTTCTCTGTTATCCCATATTATCCACTTAGATTTGTAATTTGGCATTGGAATCTTCTGAATATATGTACCAATTCTCAATTGTGAAATAATCCTCCAAAATTCAATTTAGTTGGACTAAATTTGGGATTATCCTCTTATTCTGTATTAATTATCATCTGCACAAATTAGACATTAAGATAAGTAAGTAACATAGTTTATTACAAGATAAATGTAGGAATGTAATAATAAATAATGCAATATACGTGTACAATTAGTACCCATGGGCCAACAATCTCCCCCTTTTGGTGATGATAAAGCACATGAGTTATTTAAAATAAATGAAATTAAGAGCTTGGAAGCTCCCCCTAAAATTATACTTATATAACAAGTTCATTCATACATGATTAAGATATATAGCAATAACAAGCAAGTCATATGCATATAAATATGAATTTTGTAATATATAACATTATGCATAAACGAGCCAACCTCCTCATGCCTCCAGCCGCCAATTTTAAGTGTGCAATAAAGAATAAGATACCAATAAATAAACATTGCATACAACTTGAGAATGGAAAAGAGGTAATTTCATATAAGTTTTATGTAAATCTCAAACAAATAACTCATAGAACAAATAACTCAATATACTTCTTCTCTTTTTTGTCATTTATGAAAAAGGGATATCAATTTTGTAAATTCAAATACCAAATTTGAAAATAAATCATTTGAAAGTTTACATGATACTTACTGAAAAAGAATTGAAAATTAAGCTGAATTCAAGTGAAAATTTTCATTAAAAGTGATGTAAAACTCATGATGCCAAGAAAATTCATAAACTCAAAATATTATGTATCTATCATACAAATATTTAATTCACCATAAATGAAAGAAAATCTATAGTAATTAAAATATTTAGTAAAAATATCAGCCAATTGGAAAATCTAGAAACACAATCAATTTCACCATCTTCTTTTTCATAATGTTTCTAAGAAAGTGATATCTAATTTTTATATGCTTGATCTTACTATGTTAATTTGTATTCTTTATCATATGAATAGTACTAATATTATCACAAAATATTTTAATATGATTATTATGTGAATCATAATCAAAGAGAGTATGTTTCATTCAAAGGACTTGTGCATAACAAGCCCCGGCCGCAACATAATCCGCCAAGGCTGCAATAAATTCTGCCTCGGCAGTTGAGAGGGCTACGGAATTTTGTTTCATGGAAGATCATGAAACAAGGTAATTTCTATGAAAAACTCTGCTATTTACTAATCATTGTTGGAGGGAGTCCGTATTCACAAATCATTGCTGATAGTTTACTAATATTGCATATTTATTGTCACATTTCTATATTTTAATTGTAAAAAAACTATGTTATTTAATTCTTTAAATGTCTAATGGTGTGTGGGTGTAATTACTGGAGATGGAGAAGAAAATCCCAATTATATCCCAATTAAATTAAATTTACATGAATTTATTTGGTTAGCTTGAAGAATCAATGAGGATATTGTCAAATCTAGAGATGCAAAAGAGATATTGTGAGAACATAAATGGATAACAAAAAGGAGAATTTAAGCACTTAAGGATCTAACCCAATAGCTAGATCCCAACCACGCAAACACGGCTGTGGCCATGTTTGCATGGCCAGATACTGGTCATTGGACCAACGTCTTGGTGCTTTTCCTCTCATGCATTCTCCCCACTCCATTTCTCTTATAAATATCACCAAATGCAGAAGGCAAAGACAGAAGCATAGGCTAGAATTCTACTTTTAGTTTATTGTAGATTTTCTTTTTCTTTTGAATATAATTTATGTTTTCTTTATAACTAAGATTAGAGAGTTTCATAAATAAAAGAGAGAGAGTAGTTTAAGGAGTAACACTTGATGCAAACTTGTTGCTTTCTCTTGCTGTTTCTCAATTTAATTGACATTGTTTTTATATTATTCTTCTTGTTTTTTTTTATTAACCCTTAGTATTCTACCTCTTGAGTTTGAGCTCAATCCATATGATCTAATAGCTTCGAAATAGCCTTGGTATTGCAAGTGCCACATATGGCTCATAATGATGGATCTACTTCTATTTTCTTTATCATTTCATACTTAAATATTTTTGTGATGTAATGCGAATGATGGATCTACTTCTATTTTCTTATCATTTCATACTTAAATATTTTTGTGATGTAATGCGGTCTTGACATGAATCTCTTCTTATGGACCATATGATGACCACCTTCTAGTCAAACTCGGTAAGTTGCTAAAGATCCAAGGTGAGTTAAGCTTCAAGAGGTAAGTACGCTAGTAAGAACACTTAATAGATTTAAACATGTTATTCTTAACTTTTAATTTCTTATTTTAAAAACCAACTCAAAAAATACCACATTTTCTTCTTCTATTTCTTCTTCTCTTCCTACTCTTCTAACTTTGTTTTTTTCCTCTCTCTTTTAAACAAAGAAGAAACTGTTAATCGATTTTGTAACTTAAATAATACTGAAAAGCTTTTATTGCATCTCTTCGTGTAGATCATGATCATCTTAGCCACTTTGTTACAAAGACAATATTGAGGAAGTTAGAGCATGTTCTTAAATTTTTTATTTCATAACTCACATTTCTATGTACTTCTTTCACCTCGATCAAATTTTGGCGCCGTTGCTGGGGAGGGGACAAATTTCTTTTTAATTTACTAAATAGTTAACTTTTCTTTGTTGTTTTTATTTGCAGGTGTAAATTTCAGGAAACTAATCACTGGAAAACACATATGGCTACTCTATGACTCTGCACTAGAAAGCAGAGCATCAGAGCCCTCCAGCTTGCCACAGAAATGTAGCCAGAGCCACGTTTGAGCGGAAAAGAAGGACTACTAAACCTTCTTTTTGCACGGTGATTGAATAGCAAAATTTAGACTTCTGCAGCTATTAGTTTTTCTGTTTAAGTTATTGTGCACACTGATTTTAACTCATCAGTAACCGATTGGTTGTAAATGTTAAAAAATGATTAGACTTTCATCTAGGCATCGTTTAATTCGTTCTTCTCATTACTGTTGAAGAGTGCATGAGCTACAGGTACATCTGCATAGCATGTAGCTAAGGAAACATGTTTGAGTGATATTTATTGCTTGGAGTGTATTTTTTGCTATATACTTGCACACATTGCACAAAAATGACTTACAACATAACCTATTAAACCCTTCTTAAACCAAAAAACTATCTCCTCACAAACTATCCCAGCTTAACTAAAATCTGGGTAAACATTAACCCTAGGGACATCTCGGATTCAATAGGAGATTGACCTCGGGAGGAAGTTGTTAGATTTTGACTCTAGTCAAATTGGTGTTTAAGGTTGGGGATTAAGAGGCAAGATCCTCGAAAATCAGTAGTTTGGCATAATTAAGGCCCATTGCTCCACATGAATATCTCCCACTGAGTTTTGCCTCTATGTGGCCGATTAACCTGTGGCCAGACTACTACAATATATCTCTCCTGGTCAGTCATCCAACTAGGAGTCATCTAAGTTTGAGTTCAAATCTAAGAATTAAAATTCACATTCTTTTCCCCTCAATGGAATGTGACTATCCAAGATTGGTGATTCAATTCTAGATTTATGGGTAAGGGAATAAATGTTGGCTTGAGAATTTGGTCCAAAT
This sequence comes from Agave tequilana, assembly GCA_038442645.1. Lineage (NCBI taxonomy): Eukaryota > Viridiplantae > Streptophyta > Magnoliopsida > Asparagales > Asparagaceae > Agave > Agave tequilana. Next base: position 121,189 of record JAVJIF010002231.1, read on the forward strand.
TGGTAAGAATATCGGAATCAACATAGATTCGAAGATGGGAACTGAATCACAAGGTTGGGGATCGGGTTCACATTCATAATCAAGTTCAATCTCATTAAAATGAAAACTTGCCAATTCGTCAATGGGTTGATATTGGTCAAGTTCAAGGTTTAGGTTTTATGGTGAAATTGAATCTTGGTCAAAGTCTTGAAGATACCATGATTCTTGATATTCATTAATATGGTTAGAAGTGTCGGGAATAGTCAAAGATTGGGTAGGGAGAGTTTCCTTATTTCTACGCATATTTTTCAATTGACTAAGTTTTGCTTCTATCATATCGAGTAGATCACTTTGAAATTAAATCATGGAGTCCATACTCTTTTCTAAGTCAGTATGTTCTTCTTGAAAAATAGAGTAAGGATCTGTGATTTGAAAATTTTGACGGGAATTTGAGTCTTCTAGAATTTGAATTTATCACTCAAGCTCTTCTAAAGCTTCCATCCTCTTTTCCTAGTCAATTGATTCTTTTAATGGTTGTTCGGGAGGAGTATATGAAGCCGGATGTTGGTAGGGTGGTTGACAATATGACTCGGAGAGTTGTATCCCCATTGACTCTGTGAAGAATAGTGATTATTATTCTAGTCTTATTCATAGTATTGGGACTGGCGCATGTATTGATTCAGATAAGACCAATCCGACACACTAGGTTGGTTAAAGTTATGATATGCCAGGTTGGTAATATCCGAAAAAAAAGATCGGGGTGTAACATGGATTACCATTAAAATTGAAAAATATATTGTTATAAGCCATATCACACAAGAATTATTAAAACCAAACAAAGAAAAACAAACAAATAAACAAAAAAAAGAAAAAAAATCTAATCTAAGTTAGAGTAAACTTTAGACCTAGATGACTCCTAACTGGTTAGACTGTCCACATGGGGTATATTACAGAATCTGACCACAAGTTAATCGGCCAGGTAGGGACAAGATAAGTGGGAGATATCCGTGCCTAAGTAACAGGCCTAATTATGCCAAACCACCAACCTTCAGGGTTTTCTCCCTCAATCCCCAATCTTAGACATCGATTTGACAAGAGTCAAATTCTAATCAACTTCCCCCTTAGGTCAGTCTCCTGTTGAGTACGAGATGTCCCTAAAGCCAATGTCTACTCAGTTTTAGTTAGGCTTGGGTTAGTGAGTGAGGAGATTGTTTGTGGGCAAAGGAAGGGTAATAACTTCCTCACCTTATCTTATTTATAGGACAAGCCCTTAAATCAATTTAGTGTAATGTGTACATGAAAAGCAACACTTAGTAACGTAAACAATTCAAAA